>JAHPZR010019014.1:0-17500 GCA_019787425.1 Platygyra sinensis | reverse complement strand
TTTTGCAAAATTCTCAAAAGGACGTTCATTTGCACGGTTCATGATCGCTTTGCCACGCGCTTAAAATACTTGATCAGATTTAAGTCGAGGTGGGTTCGTAAAGGCGAAGGACAAAGCTGCTACAGCATTAGCATCTATAAACACAACACTTCAATGTACTGAGAACGCGATCTATAAAAACGGTTAGATTTTAAATACTTCGTTAAAACGAAGGTGCTTACGCGCGCAGCGGAGCAGGGGTGCACGCGCTACAAAAAAGAATTCATTGCTCTGTGGAGTCAGTTCTCTACCTCAGTGAACCAAACGTTTCAGGCTTAGCAGCCTCTTCCAACTGGTAGATGATGTTACCAAATGAAGAACGCCTCTGAACACGGTCCAAAGCTTAATGTCGCGAATCTTGAAGTCGAAAATGGCGTGGTGTTCATCTTCTGATTAAATTATTCCGGCACGGAGATGACAGACCGGTGCTTCCGTTCTCTGCCCATCTAGTAGTAAATCTAGTAGTAGTAGTAGTAGTAGTAAATCTTTATTTATCCACGGTACAAAATTCGTCAGCTTTAAAAATACCTAATACTAATATAATAAAAATATTTAAATATAATAAAAATATTTAAATAAAAAAGCTGCTTTCCACGAATGCCGTGCCTTACAGTTCTTTGAGTAATCGTTTAAATTGCCCAAGGGACTCTGCTTCCCTTAAGTTACAAGGAAGACTGTTCCAGAGAATGGCGCCACTATAGCTGAAGCTGTTTTTGTAATAGTTTGTGCGCGGTAATGGAACATTAAGTTTATTTTCAGAGTCCCTTAGGTTATATGCGACTTCTCGCCTTTCAAATCTAGAACTAAGATAGTTTGGAGCCAACCCGTGCAGAGACCTGTAAACCATCGTAGCTCTTTGAAATTGTTGCTGGCAAGCTAGATTTTTCCACCCTAGAAGTTTGAAAAGGTGACCAGCATCTACGTCATAGCTTGAGTAGGTCAAAACACGGGCTGCTCTGTTTTGTAGCTTCTGAGTTGTTTCCTGAATCGTTTCCCGAGGGTGAAGGGCACGTCGTTTCTCACCTGACGTATAGTGCATAGCAGCAATGAGCGACATCAAGACAACAATAGTTGATGAGGTCACTATGAAGTAACTCAGAAAAATATTCTTGGTGAGGTAATTTCGAGGGCGTTTAAATCCTGGAGGGTACTCGGAGAAAAGTTGGGCGGGCATGTGCGGCCCGCTTTCCAAAACCCTTACCCCATTTATGACCAAACTTTGTGATTCTGTGATATTCATGACCTGAAAGACATACCCAATGCAAGACTATCTATGACCTATTTATGACCAAAACAGCAGTATAGCCCATATAAAGGAGTACCCCGCAGGGTTTAAATGGTAGAGTGTTAGTTGGGAAGACATGAATGATCATCGTAGTTATATACCTTCGAGAAACGGGCCCCAGAACGGGATTCGAACCCATGACCTCTGCAATACCGGTGCAGTGCTTTACCAACTGAGCTATCAAAGCCAACTGGTGAAGATGTACAAGCGAATACATGGAAGATCATAGAAACTGGAACAATGATTCAAGGTTGGAGACAGAGAGAATGAAAACTTTCAGGTTTTACTTGCACAGAAAGCGGTAACCAAGTGAAATAAACATCCCATTCTCTCTTTCACAGCACAAGTCCAGTGCACCAGTGGGCCGTGATCCCGGGGGTGGGGGGCGTGATACCCTCCTATGTTGCTGACCAAGAAGCAGCTTAACTGACTAGCTTCTCCCATCACCTGTAAGCAAAACTTTACATGCATTTTAAAGGAAAGGCCTTGACAATTAACACTAATTCATGATCGACAGGTTGTTTGACAAGGGAAGAAATAGTAAAGTTCATCAAACACTTCACTATTTAGAAACTTGAGCTTGATGAATGGTAAATTAACCGCTGTAACGAGTCTGTGAAGCTGACTTTTCGAGCGGCCGCAGAGCAGTGCCGCACTGGAGGGACTAATGCTGAAAACCTCAGCTTTACAAACTCGCTGTATCAAAGTGATGATCGAGGAAATGTACGAGCATTCTGCTAGGAATTAGGGCTGGGTTACTAAACGAAAACAACTGACACCAAAACAGTTCATTTCATAACAATCCCAGTTTAATATTCAAGAGGATTTACAGCAATACACAATACTGAAAATTTAAGGTAAATAGACCTTTCGCAGAATACCAGTGAGTAGTAGATCCGAAGTAGGAAAACTATCTACCCATCCCATGAGCGGAGATATCTGTCGGGTCTAAATGCACACGAACCGAGGTAGTGTTTGAATAGTAATGACTGAAAATAGTACTAGCCATCAAAAACAAAACTATTTTTTACCTTTTTATGGAGAAAAATAATAGCTGTTGAAACTAAAGTATATAAATATTTGCGTTTAAGCAAAAGTTGGGATCTTTCCGAAAGGTATGTGGTAACGGTTTCCATCTCTTTTCAAAATTTGGTGGATCAAGACAATCACGCTATACTACCCGACGTGTCTAAAATTGAACATTTTCTGAAATTTAACGTGGCTTTAAAACCCCTTCCCTAGAATTTTCAGACTTTGAAAAAGGTTTTGTCGCTAATACCGGTATGTTGATCATAATTCCATACCAAGTTTGTTTCTTAGTTACAAGGGAGTCAGTAAGCCTATACCATTGCTATGGTAACCTGCTGTGACAAAATAGTGGCCATAACTTGTTTAACACTGACTTGGTACTGGTTTGGTTCCATTACAATTATAGCATTGCCTCGTAAACAGAGGTAGCATTGATCCATCAAATCATAACTACAGGAAGCTGTCACCAGCCACCTTAACTAAGATATAAATCTCAAATAATGAATAAACAAAATGTTTCAATACTTTACACAAATAAAAATAATTTGCCACCTTTCAGGGATAATTAAGAAAAATAACCATGTACCATGTTCTTTAACCTAAACCCACATTAATTAGTCTTCAAACTGAAATCTAATGAATGAATGAACTCTAGCATTGCCCTTTGAAAAACAAAAATGAGAGAAAACAGGAACAAGGCAATACTAGGAAAATATCAGCCTTTTGTCTTGACAGTACACACTAAAAACAACAAGGCTTAAACAGAAAAGACTGATTCCAAGAAAGATTGACTAATTAATAAGGCATTTATTGCATGACTTAATGAATTAAACTTCACCCTGTACTTAGTTAACTTAATATTTTGATCAGCAAAAAAGCATTCTGATTGGCTCATTTCAGTGTCATGTAACAAGATAGATTATCATTGCACAGAGTTTGTGCACTGAGATTGGCCAATTTTACAGGTTATATTTTCCATGATATAAATTAAAAACTGTCTTTTTTCCTTGTTGATAGCCGACGTTCGATATATCAATATTCTAACATGGCTCTGAGGCTTTCAGGTCAAACTTCTATATTTGGGTTGTTTTCTTTGTAATCAAGTCTTCTTTGGGAAGAAACTTGAAAAATTTGCAATTTTGACCCAAAAGCCTTAGAGCCATTTTTAAATATTGATATATCAAACGTGGCCTATTTATGGCCTTAGTGCTCTGCACTTTGGCAATAAATCAACAAGAAATACCTTGGTCCATATATCTCACAGTACAGACCCAAAACTCTGTTCAATAAGAGGTATGTCATACTGTTATCATAGTCCCCATTGCATTCTACTGAAAGGGCTACAAATTGGAACAACTACCATGCAATAAACATTTCATACAGCACAAAGTAGCCTAAGTTGGGAATTTTCAGCCAAAACTTTTAATTTGAGGAATTAGTTCTGTTTCTGACAAATCTTTGATAAGGTTAGTCATAATGTTTCAAATTTGTACGATCCAATCAAACAATTGACCCTTTGCATAAATGGTGCCTGAATTTGAATAACAATCCTTTGTACATCTTGAGCCTCATAATTATTTCTCCAGACAAACGATTTTTGACATGAATGCAAGGCTTAGGATGTATTCTTGTTCAAATTTACACACCCGCTATACAAAGGGTCTGTTAGGTGAGAATTCAGAAGTATTGTAAAAGTTGTGATACCATCACAGCATGATCACTAGACAAACTGACTTCATTATGAACCTTGTATTTATCCCAATACTGTTCCTTTTAATTTATGAGTGCCTCACCATGTGAAGGCTTTTAAATAAAATTACAAAAAAACCTGCTTTAATTAACCAACTTTCTGCTCACTGACAATAAACTTTTGTGCATTCTGCTGCTGTACAATTTTTCTAATTGTCAAATGAAAGTGCATTTTAATCAACTTGCACTAAAGGCTTGCCACGGTGGGCCCTGAGTACCAAAATGTCTAATAAGATTTCATATACAACTTTACTATTTGTGTCAAAGAAATAAACACAATTCTTCATCTTAGAAAAGATGTCTTGGAAATAGAACTACAATACCATAGTAATAATAATAAATTTAATATGTACAACTCTCTGTTGTGTCCCTCAAGGACAAGAAGGGATACTCATATGGAAGGGATGGGATTTAGTAATCTAAGTCTTAGAAACTGCGATTCTCAAGTGAGTGAGCACAGTATTAGTGTCAAACATCTGATCACATTCTTGCTACAGACAATTTAAGGTAATTCTGATATCAAATTAAAAGAAACTAGTAATTAGGCAATTTCACACAAGTCCCTTTACCACCCTTCCCACTATAAGAACAAGACTTCTTTAATAGTAATTAATTTAACAATTCTGTTCACACCAGACATAACTGTATAAAGTGGTATAGGTTAGGTTTCCCCTTCAACCAACTGGGTCTCAGAAGTTGCTTCATAACTCGGCTTGCTAGGGAGCATGGGATACTCGACGTGAGAAGCTGTCAACATGTTGTTGGGCTGAACTGCAATCAGTTTTGAGGATGACAGTGACAGGAATCCTTACAAAGGAAAAGGACACACTGTTAAACATTTCCTAGTTCCATATAATATTCCAAGGTTGTATTTAAGACAACCACTCTGGTACAAAAAATACTGCTGTTATACACAGGGGTTTCAACAAAAGCCGGTTACCGGCGGCCTACCGCTGCCTGTAGGTCCTCTTACCATTGTCTGTTTGGATTTCATTAATGAAAATAAAAATGATAGTAATAAAAAAGCAAATACAACAACAACCACGTTGGAAATAATTTTCAATTTCCAAGCTTCTAGATTATCACATTTTTCTGGGGGACATGCTCCCAGACCCCCTAGGGGGAAGTACGGCCCCTTAGTGGTCACAGCTGCCTATTACACCTTCAGTGGCTGCTTATAACTAACATTACTGAAACCCCTGTAAAGATGGCCTGAATCTCTCAAGGGCACATTATTTCTACTTGGAATACAACTTTGGAACAAATAAGGTGTACAAACTAAAGAAAGATATTTGTTTTTCAGTTATTTTCATCTTTAAACCAGGCTTTATACATGTATGTTGTTGAGACACCAAATAATTTATTCCCTGTGAATTGTATTCTAAAAACTCAAGAGTTAAGCTGTTTGTATATTTTGTAAATTTTATAATAATTTGTCAATGTTTAATAAACTAGGGCCCATTGGATACCAGCCATGATACTGAATGGGCCACCAAGGCTAAATAAAGTTTTACTCTAGCTAAGCTTTCAATTCTACATTTTTATAAAAATTATATACTTCTCACTCTACTTACTGTAAGTTACAGTTTTCTAACTGGAGAAGAAAATGTTATGAAATCAATTGAAATTAACTAGTGAAAATTTGCCAGAAATTACTTCCATATAGCCAGTTTAAACAACGTATGCTGCCTGCTATGAACACTATACCCAGGACCTTAAGATCCACTACCCCACCCATATGACAAACCAACATACCAGGGAACAAGTCTGCATTTGTGAGCAACAACTGCTCATCAGATTCTTCTTGTTTTCTGTCTGACGTGATGTAATACACACCAATAAACGACAACACACATCTGCAAAAATGAAAATATATCCACTAATCCATATCTGTACTGCTATAAAGAAACTAAAGGAGACTGCTCATCATATTATTTCTCTTTGAACCAGTTAACACAAAGCCTGTTATCATCAAAAAATTTACATGTTGTAGTGTATTCAAGACAATTTGAACTGACAAAAGACGATAAGACAGTTTGTAGAAAAAAAATGATGACATTTTGTAACATTTTGTGATCCTTTTCCTGCTCTGCTACTAGTGCAAAGACATCCAGAGCTGATTCACTGATTCTTTCTCCTTCCATCTTCTTGTTGTCACTGTTGCAGAGCTATGTGCTGTAGGAAACTCACTATTGGTTTGGTAATGAGAGAGGGCAGCGGTGCAAGATGAATGATAGACTCTTCATAAGTGAAGTTACAATGCACTAGGTACTCTGTAAGATGACTGTATTTATATTTAAATATGATTATCCCACTTGAAGATAATTGTGTTTTAGTTAACAATTTTGTTTATGATGGTATCTCAGAAACTATACAAGCTGTAGAAAGCTAAGTAAACACCACTAAAAGATGCTCACCCAAAAAGAAACATAAATATTTCCAGGAATGTAAGTCCATAGAATTCTTTATATAAAACAATACCTGAAATTGAAAGGAAAATCTTAATAGTTAGTTGTAAACGTCTCTGCTGAACAAAACAGCTGGCCCATAATATGTGACACAAAATTTTGTTTTATTTTAAACAAATTATGAATGTATTTGCATTTTGGATTTTCACTTCTGAAAGCAACCCCACTGCCTGTAACTTCAAACTGCAGAATGAAACATGTTTGTAGTATGTTATGTTCCTTCAAGGAGATCAAAAATCTTCGTTCTGTACTGTATTGTACTCACCGCTTATAATGGCACTAATTGTAAACAAAACAAAATTTGTGGGAACCACAACAGTGGCATCAAATGACTGCATAGCTCTGTTGAGGAATCTAAAGGTAAACAAAACCTATTCAGAATTTTACTATTTTAAAGTAACACATCAGATGGAATCCATTATCTACAAGGAGAGCTAAATTACACTCATGTAAACATAACAATCCAGACTTGAGGAATGCCTTGTGTCGTATGACTAGCAGCCCTCCTTATTAAACAAAATTTTAAATGTAAATTGTATTCTGTTAGTCTGTTACTGGTCAGAATGATTTGTCTTAAAGTGCCCCAACCCCCAATTTTTTCTTTTTATTTTCAAAAAGAATACATAGTTTGGTGAAGATTAAAAAAAGAATTGAGTAAATCCATCGAATCCTCGCGAAACTACGAATGTTTGAAGTTGTGATCTTATGGTTCACCGCCGCGCGAAAAGAGATCTGGGGCTAATGCACTTGTGACGTCAGCGGGGGAAGCTGGTTTCTTAGCTTTCAAGACGATCGTGTGATCACCTGGGTTTCATCTGAAATTTCTGGCCTTCAAATCCTGTGGAGTTAGACCCCAGCCACCAAAATCATTGAAAACTCCAAGAAATGGCATTAGACAATACAGATTAGGATTATTCGATTGAGTCAGAGGTCTCTGACTATCTGTTCTCTCCCAGAGAGTAGCATGGAAGACATCAAAGTGACGCCAAGTAAAAGCGAGGAATCGAAAGTCTGTCAGAATGTGTCTGGATTAACTTGCTTTATATACCTATGAACCAATTGCTGATGAAGACTTGTTAAAACAAGATGATGAAAAGGAACAAGGAAAACCAAAAGTTGTAGCGAATGATGGTAAATGCATGCCTTAAACTGAAATAAGATGAAATAAACATGCAAGTACTAGTGATTAATTTGCATCGCTTCAGTGACCTTCATTCGTGGCTTCACTAAATGCTTACTTCCCTCATCGTGAATTAGAAATACTTCCAAGCAAGAGGAAGAGCTATAAAAATCACCAAGATGCAGCCAATATCCAGTGGCATCGATAAATTAAAAAAATCAAATAACATTTGTTACAGCTTGAAATCAAATACTGAAAAGTACAAAAAACGGGACACCCAAAGGTCACGCTTTTGTTTATATCCTTTCGATCTTTGCCAGTTTTCTGTCTGACTTTGTTGTATGTGTTAATATGGTCCCCGAATACAATGAACCCTACTTAGCGTCGAATTCAGAAGTTTATTCGAAAATAAAATTGAATACAGAATTTCACACAAAGCGACAAGACAAACAAAGAATCAGAGAGCCAGCCGATTTCACGAGCTCGTCTCACTTGAGAAGCGAGGTTGGGAAGGAACAATTTAGATTTTCCAACGAGAACGAGCATTCCTCTGCCTGTCAATAACATCAATATAGATTACCAAAAATTCAAGAATTTCAATTTGACAATCAACCCCTAAGAATGAAAAAAACAATATGTAAATAAACACAGTTTTCTAAATACAAAGCGGCAAGTTATTTGCTTCGCAATCTTTTCGGGAAAATAGATTACACGTAATAAGCCGCAGCTATAGTTTTTTCGTCGCAGGGTTCTAAGTACAATGATATTTGTCCACTTCAAGCTAAGGAATCTGAATATTTCAAAGCTGATCGTGATCGCAGCGCTTCACTTCGCCTATTTATCTTGTGTCAACAAACAAGAAGAGAACGACTGAATGAAATCAGAGCGGCTGACAACCAAAACACTGTGATATAACACAAGTTTCCAGTTCGGCAAGACTGTATTTGCTAGTTCAAGGGAGATATGAGATGTAATCACAAGATCGATAAAAAATAATAACGCTCCAATCATTTAACAGTTTCCATCAAGGCATATTCCTGAGAAACTGTTGCTTGAATCGGTTCCTACTTGGCCTGTTGTATTTTCACGAAATCGTTGTTTAATCGCCAAAGGAAGGTATGTTGTGTACAAATATACATTTAGACAGATCCACCACATTATGGCAATTCGCAGCAACACACATAAGGCATTGTAGTAAAAATTTTCCTCTGAACAATCCCTTTGTGACCTCTGATCTGCAGTCTCTTCACCCTCTATATCATCTCTCCAAGCGAAATGCCTTCCCCAGCTGACGTCACAGTCCGACTCGGCTCATTCTCCTTTTAACTTGGCCGTGAACCACAGTGGTGCGTATTTTTCGAATTTTAAAAAATCACAGAAAATCGAGGAAAAATCGTACGACCATAATTTTTTCACCAATGTGATCAGAACAAAAAGGACTTTTTTGCCGGCTAAGAAAAATTTAGGGGTTAGGGGCACTTTAAATAACACTTCTTCTATGTCCCAGTGTCAAAGTACAATTTCTATCACACTGGGTAGGAGGATTCACCGCCATACACATTGCTGTCCAAGTAAAGATTTGTTGTTTCGCACTTTCCTCCAGTAACAAAAGAGCCTAACAACATCTGTTTCAATCCAGCTAATTGAAATAAATTAAGCCCTATCTATATCAAGACAACTTTCATTTGGTTAAAAGATAAATTTTTTGTATTCTTAAAGTATGATCAGAAGACTTACTTTGCAGGGATATTACAAAGAGAAACTCAATGTTGGTAATTAGAAAAGTAAATGATATATTAACTTACTTGACTTGGGCAATTGCTGTGGTGATCATTACAATCAACATGACATAAAACAGTGGATGCCCTAACTGACTGTTTCCACCCAGTGTGATGTTTATCATTGACGACACAGCTTTGGCTGATATCACAGTCAAGGAACCTGAAAAACATTAATATTTAAGAAATAGAAAACATTTTCCTTGTTTCTATCAAGTTACAGAAACACGAGTGGAAGTTTGGGAGAATGAGAAATGCTGTGGGAACACAAGCTGCAGGCGATTGTTTCCACTGCTTTTTTGAGTTCTCCCAAACTTTCACAAGTGTTTCTATAACTTGATAGAAACACGAAGAAAATGTTTTCTAATTCTTTTAGCAAATAGCCCAAGGAAAATAACGAAAAACGAAGAAAACTTGATGGTTTTATTTATCATCAAAACGTAGATTCTCTACACCACGTGATTTACACATCATTAACCTGATCAATCAATCAATGGTAAGTGAGTGAATTGACCGAAATAAATCAACTGTTCGACATGCATGGCACAATGCCGAAGGTCACTGTTTTGTAACAAAAATAGAGAGAAATTTGCAATGGCCTCAAAGTCCACAAAATAGCAAGAAATAACTTGGCTGATGCGTTAACTGGAGCCAAAACAAGGGTAGACAGGCATTGTAGATTGATCTACTTTGCCACATGGTTTGACGACCACTTGCACACTGCCAATTAATTGAGCAACCTGAGAATATGTTGGTGAAGGTGGCATTTCTGTAAAAAGACTGGGCACTCTGGGATAATATCTGGGCCTGTGGAGCTTGTGGATGGATCTGAACTGATGTAGATGGGACTGAAGTCGTGCCAAGTGCATTCTATAGCACATCGCTGCTGTGTTGTAGTTGCGCTGATGAAGTACGCGCGTTGTAGCTCCACAAAGACTGCTCATTTCAGTGACTGGATATAGCCATTATGTGCGATTAGAAAGGCCAGCATTGGACCAGAGGGTAATTGCCGTTGCCCTCACTGAATGATTTGTGTGCTTCTTCAAAATGCCAGCCATTTCGCTCATATATTTCACTATCGTGCCCAACTTTTGTATGCCTAGTGGGCGGTTTTCGTACCAAATGCTGTTGGAAGGAGACCACTTTCGCTTTGGGTACTGGAAGAAGGCTGTGCATTCTGGATTTAGCTTGGAGATGTAGAACTGCAAAGCATTAAAACCATCACTCAGCTCATCTGTTATTGGGTATAATCTTCCTTCCTTTTCGAAGCCTTCCACATCGCCAATACCGCCAGGATGATTTTTCGTCAAATCGTCCCGTGTCATTGTGGCGTATGGACAGTTGTTTTCGTCGTTGAGGAACTTTAAACTTGACGAGGTCAGATTTCTTTGACCCTCACGGGCGCTGTGGCACCAGTAAAGAGTCATATGGAACTAAACATTTCTTAATAAGCCAATGGGAGTTCAGGAAGACAGTACTGGATGGTACTTCTAATCAGCTTCTGTAGGTCTTGAGCAGAAATATCAGGTTTGTATTTAACATTTTGCTTGCCTTGTTGTTTCAAATCTTTGATTTTCGCATTCAGCATCATGTTTGAATTTTTGAACACTGGATTTTGTGAGAACTTTAAACCTTGGTTGTAAGGAGGGAAGTTAAGATATCGTTCAATTCCGCTCCTCAGACACAATAATGTTGACTTTCCGTATTCTTTGTCTTCTTTGTTTCTGGCCTCAGCATAAAATGCTCGTAAGTTGTTGTCAAGTTCCTGGTCACTTTGTTCATGAAGTGGTTTTTCAACATTTTTGTGCTGGGCCCATTCTGAGAACAAATAAAGTTTGAATTTCCCGTAAATTTCATAGAGTTAAATTGAAATTTTGGTATTCAAACCGAGCATTTTCTTGTAATGAACATTTTTTTTCTCAAACTTACCTTTGTAAACTGAAACTGCAAACGAAGAGTTGTACTTTGTGTTTTGCGACTGTGCAGAGTCTAATAAAACATCCAACTCGCTCACTTCCAAGTTTGCAAATCATTGTTTTTTCTTTACCGGTTTGTTCTCACCTGTGAGGTTGGTATTCAACATTTTTGGACATATTCTTCAAGCTTAGCACACAAGGGAATGCCGTGACTCTTGCCCGTGACTACGACAACTGTTTTGTGTTTCTATCGAGTTATATAAACATAATTATTAACCAATCAGTGCAGGTATTTTCCTTGGGCTATTTTCTAAAATGATAATTAATGTCTAGCAACTTTTGACACTCAGAACATTTCTTGGCGAAGAAATATTAAGTTACACTTGTCTAACACTATAATTACAGGTTTTATGCAGTGTTCAACTGGTTACTTTTTGGAGACAGGAAGAGGCCAGTTAAAATTGCTCTCTCTGTTAAATGTAAACTTCAGTACAAACACTTCTTTTTTAAGAAAATAATAATCATTATAATTGCAACCCACAATTGGTTTGTTTCAAGCAATGTAGAGACTCAAATTCACTTACAAGGTTGCCTTTGCCTTAATAGGTTTTAATTTATTGATTCATTGATTCGTTAATTTAATAGGTTAACTGACTGTGAATTACTAATAATGACTTCAGACTAAAAATAAAATAATATATAGATTTAAGCCAGCCTAAAAGCGTAGCTCCTTGGCCAGGTTATTCAGAGCCCGATTGAGCCAATCCAGGAAAAGGTAGAATTTTGATTTGAGTTTTGTAACTTTGCGATGAGGTTTTCTGTTTGAGTTTTATAAACACAAAACAAAGCAGCAAAAAACATTTAAATAGAAGAAAAAGTTATAATTCGAATAAATTTCAATCCTGGGCTAGCCGGCTTCTGAACAATCCGGCTCTGTTTTAAACAAGTTAACCTGACATGAGCTCGCAATCCAATCGAAAACCAGCACTAGGTCAGGGGTCAACTTAAAAAAACGTGACCTCGATAAGTTGTAGACTTGACCCCATGATATGGTCGGGTGATACTGGTCAGCAGATACCTTGTTTTGACAGGTGTCAATTGATCATAACATGGATGTCCAATATCAAAGAAGTACACGCTAAACCAAGGCTGCATGTCTCTGTCAACCTATATATTATTTGGAGTATGGCCGCCATGTTGCACGACTCCACCGTCGTTGTCGTTGCCGTCAAGCGTACGCGCCCCACAAGCAATACCGCTGCCCATGATAACCATGAGAACATCAATTCATGGGTTTCTTTTTCCCTATATGGTTATGGGGCTCCGCTTGGTGGCCCTTTGGGCCACCGGAGCTCCGCTAATATAAAATGATTACCAATTGACTCTTTAACAGTAAATAGAAAGCCTTCTGAAACTCAAACTGGTGTCTGCTTTAAGTAGCCAAGTCCCTTTTGGCTTACTTAACCAACACTTTTTACTTTACAGCATTAAATTGTAAATTAATTGCCATGTAATTGACTTGATGTTTTATGGTCCAAGAAAACAAAACAAGAAGCTGACTACTTTGAACATGGAACAGGTCTATAGAATTCATGCTAGACACTGCTTATGATGTTAAAATGTTAATTAAAGTAATGTTATAAACCATACAGAATTTGTCATATTTAATAGCACCCACTCCAAACTTACCTAACAGTGCAACAAGCAGCAGAAAGATAACCACATTTTCTAGGTCATAGCGCCATTGAACAAGCAGTAAAACACAAAACAGTACAACTTCCAGACCCTAGAAACAATAGGTTTAACATTAGACTACCTGCCAGAGTTTTCTCTGAGTGAATAGTAAAGAATTTGTTTAGCAGACTCTGTAAACAAGAACAGTTTCAAACGTAGAATTTTAAGTAGATATTTCCAGTCAAAACAAATTCACATTAATTTATCATTTAATTTATTTGTGAAGTGAAGTGAAACAAAGAGACATACCAGATATACAAGAAAAGGCCACTGACGTAGATAACTAGCCAATTCCTTTCCGGTCAATTCAGAAAATTCCTGTTTGATAAGAACATAGTTTACTCAAATATGTTTTGAAGAATAGTGGTGGACGAAGTCATGTCAAAAAAACATGGTTAGTTGGAGAGGGGAGTGGGGGTGGGGGGTGAGATGGGGGATCCCTTTCTTACTCCAAATAAGAGCAGAGATCGTGTGAGGGCAGGCAGGGGGGAGGTACTGAAAAAAATTTCAGGGACTTTGGAACTTATATTTTTCAGAAGTAAGGAGGGGGGAAAACCAGGAACATTTTTCTTTGTCCATAACAGAGATCTTTCTATCCTCAGGTACAAAAACGCTTGTCAAAGCAAACCAAACTTAGCAATAATTTTATTTGTAGGATTGAACTGAAATCAAATTGCTTTACGATGTTACATGTATAAGAGCAACCTCACAATTATTTTGAAAATTGAAAGAAATTGGGCCTGTGAGTTTTACACTGTCTGTACCTCATGAACACACCAAGTAGTTCAATTTCATGACATTGTTTCCACTCTTTCTGTATCAACAAACTATATGCAGTTGAATGCAATTTAATGGAGTTAACCACAAAAGGCACTTGCGTTCCCACAGTTGTCAGTGGTGTTTCCATATGTGCATGCATCAGGCTTCAATGTGCCCCTGGACAAAAATGTACTGGCAACCTTTACAGCACTAGCATTTACAGTGATTGTTGTTTTGCATGGGAGCACATCTTCAAGCATCCCCCCTCCCTTCCCTCCCTCTTTCCACTGTTAATTCAGTGTGACAGGTGCCTGTCTCCCCTTCCACGTGGGGGCTCATGGCTCGGTTTCCAGGAATTGCCAGCCATGGGAGCAGTCTCCATTTAGGAGCTGGCTGCCAATAGTAGAAGCTCCAGGATGTCTCAGGCAACCAACCTCAATTTAGCGATGCAGTTGTTAGTTGAAGTTAATAATCTTGAATATCCATGCATCTTTTTAAAACAGTCCATAAAATGCTAACTACATTTTACTGTACCTTGGTTGAGAATGTTATGAGCAAGAAAGCACCAACTATTGCAAGAGTGACTCCTGTAAAAGCCAAATAAAAGAGTTTTATTTTAGAGTCTACACTGCAAAGATGACCCCAAGGGAACATTCAAGCACATGACTACAATCACATATAATTTGTGCCAAAAAATCTACTGACATGCTGCTAAATATCATTGTACATGTAACAACAGCAGATACATGTGCATTTGGCAAAAACCCACTAGGGTTGTCATTAACTTTTGAATTGCCTGTAACCTTCAAGCAAACTTGCTACTTTGTGGGTGAATTCTATCAACAGGCAATTTAACCCATTGATAGCATCAAGGAAAAATCAAGCATACTCAACCATAACAGGTGTTACAGGTTAAGGCCCTTAATGACAGCCCTACCTACATTTTGTAAATTCCTGTTATAATTGAAGGCTTTCATGCAAAAAGGGCCTATATTACTTTTTGGGCCGATTTTTATCTTTTGCAGGATCAAGCTAATTTTTGGCAGACTGACTTGTTTTGACATGAAATCCATTGTTCCGTAATTGTTGCTTGAAACCTGATCTTGTGTCTGTGGTTACTGCCAATATAGTTTATGTTGTATTTGAAAAACAATCAAGGATAATGTGATGCAATGTAACCAATTGGGTAAAAATGTTTGCATGTGAATGCCGGAACAGCTTGAACAATGGTATGTACACAGGCATTATTTTTTTCATGCTCTTCCCCTCATGAGAGACTCGGACTTCATGCTTGCCTCGCTTTCTCCTCTGTTTGCCTAAAATATGCAAAAATTACACCTGTTCTGCAGGCCAATCATGCTTTCTTGACAGACTTGATCGTCTTGGATACCACAATGTACTGTATGTATATTAGCAGCACATATTAAAAAGTGTTTTTTTTTACATGTATTCTATACACAGTGCATTGTTTGCTTGTGATTTACTTCTCATGAAATTCTTGTGTTTGAATTACCCTCGTTGGCTTGTGAACCACAGACTGAAATAAATGATGGTTCACATTTACTTAAGTTGCTGGCAAAATTAAACTTAACATATCATTACCGAAAACATCTTGGTACCGCACTCTTTCTCTCAAGAATACAACAGCAATGATAGCATTAGCTGCAAGACAAGAGCAATACATGTAAAATCACACTGAGCAGTAGAACAAGCCAGATGTTTACCTGCTATTGAAAAGTAACTTACATTGATTAAAAATATCCAGAGATATGTGCATGTTTTCAACAATCACTGCCCTGTAACTGAGTGTATTTTTTCTGTACTACCCTGTATCATTATTAATATACATGTATTAATTTTGTTCTTACAGGAACAAAGACACTGCCTTAAAATTTATAAGGAAAATTTTGTAATCTTAAAAAAATCTCATTGTGTTAGTACGAGTAGTGTAAATACAATACTAAGAGTACCTAGAGTGTATACAATACAATACAAACTTTATTTCAAGAGGATCATAACAAATATTATAAAATAACTGACACACACGCTCTCTCACTGGTCGACAGGCTCGTTTAAAATTAATGAGAGCATGTAAACAAGGTTGTGATGTTTTAGATTCGCATGTATTTTTGAGAATAATTTAATTTATAAAAGCAACCAAGCACTTTTTCCATGTTTACATGGCCTCATCTAACGCTCAGGGGGTTAGAAGAATCCTCAAAAGTTACAGAAACCCAAGATCTATGTATTCTCCTAACCCTCCACTCAAGCCTGCAGTCCTCAAATAATAACTGTCTAAAATTAACAACAAGTGTTTTAATAGTGTCTTTCCTTCCTATTTCGTTTAGTTATGTGTTACTTTAACCCTTTACTAGCATTGGATGATTACATGCCATGAAAATTGCAAAAATATACAGCATACAATGCTTGTTGTTTTGTACAATCACCTAGTTTGTTTTCTTATTTAATTTATTAATGTCTCATACAAAAACTTTGTTTATGAAATACACAGCAAGTACCTATCACAGTAGTGGTTCCTAGAGGGGCAACAAGTGATGCTGGAGAAAACCCATAAGCAGAGAAGTTCCCTATTTCTCCAAGAACCATTAATATAAGGCCAACCCTAAAAACAACAAATCATATTATAAACATGCAGCATAAAGCCCTGTTGTGAATCTACAGCATCTGCATGTGTTTCTATTAGTTAAACCTTCCCTTCCCATGCCAGTTCTAGACCCTGATTATCAAGGAGTCACTCAAAGACAGAACAAATCTATTGGTCTCCTGTATTACATCTTGCTAAAGAAGAAGGGTAAGTCTGAGACCAACAACTTACTAGACCAACAAGTACAATCTATGATTATTGCATGGCCTACTGTAGCCTGTAATCAGGGATTTTCTTTTGTTAATTCAGGAAATGGAGCCTTCTGTGTCTGAATATAGAGAGGGAGGGTGTATGACTGCAATTTAGACCTAGTGGATATAAAGGTGGACTAGTGCACTGTAAGTCAGACATCTCGGGGTGAGACTTTTAAGAAAAAACCTTGGGATCATCTGGCCTCTAATTTTTTTGAGAATTAGTGGTCCCGCAAGCAAGAGCATTTCAGTGAAAAGCAAGAAAAGTTAGTTGCCAGTGAAAAATAATCAGTTGCATCAGTGACACCAGTGTTTAGTGTCAAGCTCTGCATCTGGAAGTAGTGTTGGCCTACAGGTAGTATGGTACATGATAGAAGTTGATACAGGATCCTGGAGGGGGTAGGCGAGGTTAGGAACTGAGAGGGGTGGCACATGTATGCATGTTATTCTTTTCAAGAGCTGCCCAAAGAGTGAAAAAATAATAATTAATTAATTAATTAATAATAATAATAATAATAATAATAATAATAATAATAATAATAATAATAATAATAATAATAATAATTATAATGATTCATTAACAGCATTTCTACAGAGTACAATGTAGCTCTACATAAGCAGACTGATATAAAAATTATACCACAACACATAATTATATACGACTGTACAGAATCTCTGCCCTTTCTGGTGATGTTCAAATGGTATTTCTCAAATTTGTCATACATGAAGTGCATGTTACACCAAGAATAAAACACAATAGTCATCAC
>JAHPZR010019013.1:5000-7500 GCA_019787425.1 Platygyra sinensis | reverse complement strand
TGTACAGAAGACTTAAGGTAAACAGTTAGCAAATTAACTATGACCATAGGGGATGGGAGAGAGAAGAGTTCTTTTCAGAGTTTTCTATGGAGAGCAATTTCTGCATTAACTTGTTTCATTCCAGAATATACATTCATAATTCAAGGTATCCCGCTTTTACCCTTGTTGTTACCTTTGCTGTGTTTCATTGCATTAAACTTTCTTTATTGTTAAATTTTAAGCTTGTATTAGAAATTGAACCAGCTTCGAAAAGCATATGCTCCAAAGAAATCACAACCTTTTGCAATCCAGGTTACTGTGGATCGATAACGCGGCGAGCTGTATCTCAGCTCAGAGGTACAATAAATGTGATTACAAACTGAAACATCAGCAGCAGTGTTATTCCTTTGAATCAGGGTTATTCCATCCGGCGTACATTATTACCTGTTGTAAGTGATTAATCTGATTATGAGCACAAAACAAGCGGTTTTCAGAGCCTGAAGTGACACCGGGAGGCGGGGGAGGGTGTAATGAACCAACTTCACAGGGAGACTCCGCCCATGTCAAGCTGTAGACGGGTCTAAGAAAGAAGAGATTGCTAGAGTTGAAGACACTGCGTGGCCAAGTGTTTTAGTGCATTGGTGTTGTAATCCGGAGGTCCCAGGTTGAACGCCTCCACCCTGCCATGGCCACTAGCAGGATTTGTTTCTCGGTAATCCCGAGTCAGTCAGTGGAATTTTTAACTGATGTTACATTTATTTGAAATATTTGTTTCCTTTGTTTCAGTGACATGCCTGTAAACTAGCTAAGCTTAGTGCTGGCCTGCATGCAGCTGTATCCTTTCCTTTTCCAGGCGGAGATCGAACAAGCGAGCGAAAAAGCGGGAGAGCGAAGGAGCACGCCTGGGGGCGAGCAAATAATTGGGGAGAAGTGGGGAGGGGATGAGCGAGAAGGGGGAAAGGGCGCATCGCCTCACCACCTCCCTCTGCTCCTTATTTTTCGCACTCCCTCCCAGTTTCGTTCCCTTCGTGTGAGTTTTTTGGAAACGCCGTTACGCAAGTTAGCTTGGTGCTGTGATATAGCTAAGTGCATAATCACTATAACCAAAATACACAATTTTTTTTACATTTTGCGGAAAACTGCCATCAGTTAAGTTATTTAAAAGAAATTCTCAAAAGATCCGGAGCAAACGAACGCGGTCTACCGGTACGCGGATTTGTATACGCGCTGTTTATTGGGGTTTGGAGTTCCTTCCATTTTGAAGTTATCTTTATGGGGCCGCCTTCCACGGTGAGCCTACCAGAGAGAACCCAGAAATAATCCCACTAAACACGTACGTTCTGCCATCCATACCCATCAGGAATGAATCAAACTTCTGCACTTGACAAACATCCAAAACCGGTAAAGAAGTAGTGGGTTTTTCAGTGGTCGTTGTACTCTCGGTCGTCGTCGTCGTCGTCGCCTCGGTCGTCGTCGTCGCTTCGGTCGTCGTCGTCGCTTCGGTCGTCGTTGTGGCCATCGGTCGTCGTGTGACGCTTCGGTCGTCGTTGTAGCCTCGGTTGTTGTCGTCGCCTCGGTCGTCGTTGTTGCTTTGGTCGTCGTTGTGGCATCGGTCGCGTTGTCGGGCGGCGGTCCGTCGTTGTCGCTTCGGTCGTCGTTGTCGCTTCGGTCGTCGTTGTTAGCCTCGGTTGTCGTTGTCAGCTCGGTGGTCGACGGAGCCGTAGTTGGTTTACCTACAAATTGAATATCATATATGATACCTACTTATAGAATATCATCACACAACTTAAGTTAATTTTATATCTGGTGGATAGTGCCGCTAAGATAGACGCCATTACATCTTGAATACGTTAAAAAATGGAGTAATTGTACAAGTGGTTGTTTCAACTGATGAAGGCTTTAGAGTTAGCCGAAACGTCTTACCGTACAAAAAACAACACTTTTTATCAACTACATCTTGAATACCTTTCACTGCCGCTTTTGC
The DNA here is from genome assembly GCA_019787425.1 of Platygyra sinensis. NCBI lineage: Eukaryota > Metazoa > Cnidaria > Anthozoa > Scleractinia > Merulinidae > Platygyra > Platygyra sinensis. The sequence goes on along the minus strand of JAHPZR010019013.1, from coordinate 5,537 downwards.
GGCATATCAGGCGATTTTAAACGAACAATGCTTCGAACTTTTGGGAGAAGAGTCGGGACCAAGCTGTCATGGACAGACCAAACGAACCTTATATGCCGCCAAAGCGCACCAAAAAGGCACGATTAACAAATTACAGACAATATCAGGTCGTTGACTTGGTCGTAGCCTTTATTTGGTGCGAAATTATGCTCGGATATTTGTCCGCAAGCATTTCTGTATCCATCGGAGCGGTAAGTTGAGAGACCCTGGAAACGAGGTTGTTCTGTTTAGAGAAGCGAACATTTTCCGTGTGTACAGCTCGAGCTCGAGCTTTGATTAACAGATAGTGCATGTCTCAAGGACAAATATCTGAACATAAGTTTTTTGCGTCAAAATGGAGTCTAATTAGGTACTAAATAGTTTTGCACTGAGACATTTCGATGAATCGTTCATCATTTTCAAATTCGTAAAAACTAAAAGTCAAATTCTTGTGAGTTCTTTATATACTAAAAATGTGTGTGAAAGTCTCGTTGCATGTAATTAAAAAACACTACAATG
>JAHPZR010019013.1:0-2500 GCA_019787425.1 Platygyra sinensis | reverse complement strand
ATTCGAAGCTTCTGCATAAACTTTTCGTCCTCATTTTACGCGATATCATTGTCTTAGAAAATTTCTTTTTGTCTTTCAGTCAATCCTAATCCAGAACTACGATGTGTAATTTGTACTGGTGTTACACTTTTTGCACTGAATTACAGTTTTTGTACCGAATTACACTTTTTGTACTGGTGTGTTACACTTGAACTGCACTTATCTCAGCCAATCAGAATCGAGTAATTTTTTCATGTATATTATTAGCAGAACAATGGCTATGCACGTGCGTTATAATTCTTGGTACATTTCTTTGCCGTCCTCTGTAAAATAACAACGTGAAATGACCAAATTCTCCGTTGTGTAGAAAACGTGAACCACAACGGATAATTTTTAAAATTTTTGTTTCGCATTTGACGTTGTGTGCCACAACCACTTCCGAGATAGTTTTGACAAAGAGGAACAAACTAAATGACTTTAAAGTATCGAGAGATTCGTAGGTAAAATATAAAGTCATTTTTAATCGACGTTGTCCTCGGCGTTGCCGTAGTAGCTTCTTAAACTGCCTGTTATTGACTGTCTTGACTGCGTACATGCGTTCAAGTTTAATACAGAGAGTAACAGTTACTGCTAACTCTTGAACAACTTTCGATTCCTCCCAAAGGTCTCGATTGCTTGGCGCTAAAAGGATCGCGGCCTCTGGAAAACGAGACATTTTCGACCTCAGACCTTCACTTACTGGAACTAAGCAAAACACGAAGCTCTGGGGAAATCTGAGTGAACTTAGCCAAATTATATCCAAAACAAAATGAGTGCTGCTGGATTTACAATGGACTCTCTTTAGGACAATCATTTGTTGTTCAAACCATTTTTTGTCAACATTATGAATTGATGTTCACAGATTTAATTTGTTTTCAAAAGTGTTTTAAGATTCGTCAACACTTTCTCGAGCCTCCGTATTTCAACACGACATTTTAAAATCTAAGCATTGGCATGATCATGTGGAATAAAAAGCTGAGTTCGCACTAAATCCGGTTCAATTTTTTGAACAGTTGTTCCCTTTCAAAAGGGATGTGGTGTATTTACTCCCGCGTTGGAGTCTGGGCACATCTGTGCCCAGAAAACGGGGCCCGTTTCTCGAAGCTCCCGGTAATTACCGGGCCGTTAAGCTGTTTTGTTTTCCATTCCAGATAAGAGTTTCAAAAGGTTTGAAAATTGTACAGCTAAAGAAACAATAAGGACATTATAAGAGGACAGAACACACCCTACTTTTCTTGAGACTTTCATTTCAAAATATGATTTCGGGCCCGTTTAGTTACCGGGGCTTTCGAGAAACGGGCTCCTGGCACGTGTTGTTACGAAAGATCAAGATGTTATCGAGATCGTGTCCGCCATGTGCTCGATGTAGCGTTGTTTTCATTAAAAGCTCCGAGCTTCAGTACTTAACAAGGGGCTGCATCAATGTGTTTATTTTTTCAAAGGAAAACTAATCAGGACAGGGTTCCCAGAGCTATTCGATCAAAAGAGAAAAAGCTCTGGGGGCAAAAATGCTATCGACACCTAACCTTTGTTGTGGTGTGGATAGTACGCATGCGCCAGCGTACCCCCGGGACCATCAAATGAATATGGATCACCGTGATATTTTGTGACAAATCGTATTAATATGTCCACGTTATCATCCGGAACTGCTGGATCGGTTTCTTCTCTTATGGTCAGCGTACTAGCCTCTGCCCATTTGTTGATCATTCTCCGAAGGATAACTCTTTGGACATCTACCGGAAGATCGGATGTGGCCGACAAGAAGCGGTACGTAAGATCCTACGAAACAAGAAACGAAACATTATTCACCGGCTTTGTTACAGAAGTATGTCGTTGTTTCGACAGCTTTTAAATGTGATGGCTAGAAACGAGTTCATATCTATATAATGAAGAAAAAAAACAAATAATTAATAAATAATCTACAACAAACGTTTATCCCAGAACATCACGATTCGATAGATGAAATATAATTAACATAAAGCCACCAACTATTCAACTGGATTGAACTACAATGGTCAATGTGACTTTTATTACTTTTCAAACAGGGTAAGCGAGGCTAGGAGGGGGAGGGGGGGGGAGGGTTTAGTCTGCATACAAGGCCAACTGGCCCATCAGGTCAGTGCTTATCCCGGTTAATTCTGTAGAATGAAGCGACTAGGAGTATTTCTACTCCCCCCCCCCCCCCCACCTCCCCCCCCCCTCCCTCTGGACTGATGGGATGCTGGTCCGTTGCAGGGTTATCCCGCTGCATTAGGTTCGCCGCTACTCATTTATACACCTGGCTGGAGAGAGGCAGAGACGGTAGGAACAAAACAACAACAACAACAATCTTTATTCGTGCCCAGAAATTACACAGTATAGACTTAAATACAAGAGATGAAAAAAAAATACAAAAGAAAAGAGCACAGCCACTTAGAAATAGCAAGGCTAATCGAGCTAAGTGGCTGGACCAAGCGGAAAGAAATTTGCTAATACGCTTACT
>JAHPZR010019012.1:7500-35433 GCA_019787425.1 Platygyra sinensis | reverse complement strand
TGAAATGAAAGTCTCAAGAAAAGTAGGGTGTGTTCTGTCCTCTTATAATGTCCTTATTGTTTCTTTAGCTGTACAATTTTCAAACCTTTTGAAACTCTTATCTGGAATGGAAAACAAAACAGCTTAACGGCCCGGTAATTACGGGAGCTTCGAGAAACGGGCCCCGTTTTTCTGGGCACAGATGTGCCCAGACTCCAACGCGGGAGTAAATACACCACATCCCTTTCTGAAAGGAAACAACTGTTCAAAAAATTGAACCGGATTTAAGTGCGAACTCAGCTTTTTATTCCACATGATCATGCCAATGCTTAGATTTTAAAATGTCGTGTTGAAATACGGAGGCTCGAGAAAGTGTTGACGAATCTTAAAACACTTTTGAAAACAAATTAAATCTGTGAACATCAATTCATAATGTTGACAAAAAATGGTTTTTGAACAACAAATGATTGTCCTAAAGAGAGTCCATTGTAAATCCAGCAGCACTCATTTTGTTTTGGATATAATTTGGCTAAGTTCACTCAGATTTCCCCAGAGCTTCGTGTTTTGCTTAGTTCCAGTAAGTGAAGGTCTGAGGTCGAAAATGTCTCGTTTTCCAGAGGCCGCGATCCTTTTAGCGCCAAGCAATCGAGCACCTTGGGAGGAATCGAAAGTTGTTCAAGAGTTAGCAGTAACTGTTACTCTCTGTATTAAACTTGAACGCATGTACGCAGTCAAGACAGTCAATAACAGGCAGTTTAAGAAGCTACTACGGCAACGCCGAGGACAACGTCGATTAAAAATGACTTTATATTTTACCTACGAATCCCTCGATACTTAAAAGTCATTTAGTTTGTTCCTCTTTGTCAAAACTATCTCGGAAGTGGTTGTGGCACACAACGTCAAATGCGAAACAGAAAATTTTAAAAATTATCCGTTGTGGTTCACGTTTTCTACACAACGGAGAATTTGGTCATTTCACGTTGTCATTTTACAGAGGACGGCAAAGAAATGTACCCAAGAATTATAACGCACGTGCATAGCCATTGTTCTGCTAATAATATACATGAAAAAATACTCGATTCTGATTGGCTGAGATAAGTGCAGTTCAAGTGTAACACACCAGTACAAAAAGTGTAATTCGGTTACAAAAACTGTAATTCAGTGCAAAAAGTGTAACACCAGTGCAAATTACACATCGTAGTTCTGGATTAGGATTGACTGAAAGACAAAAAGAAATTTTCTAAGACAATGATATCGCGTAAAATGAGGACGAAAAGTTTATGCAGAAGCTTCGAATGAGAAAAATTGGCTTCAAGAAAGATCTTGCGGCTAATTCTCAGTTTCGAATTGTTTTCAACGATTTGTAGGCTCAGACTCCAAATTTACGAACTATTAATGAACTAGCCTCGTAATCCGCAACATACAATAAACGGGCGAATCATAATTGCTAAAAACGATGAAGAAACTACACTCAAAACTCCAAAAACAGCAGCAAGGCTGGCGGAAAATCTCAAACACGGCAAGAAAATACAACAAAGATGAAAATCTGGAAAAATTACGACAGCGGAGTTCAAATGTACGCGCGAGCACATTCTGGGCCACGATTGGCTAATGAAAATCACCTGAGATTAAGCGCGCGCGAGAAGGGAGTTCAGAGTTCGTAAAGTTCAAAACATCCTCCACGCAAATTTTTTCATGTTTATATTATTAATAAGTAATCATCGGTTTTTCTCGTTCAATTTGGAATTAATTTGCACTTGTGAGTTTTTCAAAAGCGAAATTGCACTCGCCGAAGCGGCTCGTGCAATTTCAGCTTTTGAAAAACTCACTCGCGCAAATTATTCCAAATTGAAACTCAAACCGTATGATTACCTATACTAATCAAACCTTTTGTTTAGCACGTTGCCGTTGCCGTAGTGTGTTTTCTAAAAACTCCCCCAGGACGTCGTGCGTTTATAGGTTACCAAAAACGCACTTGCTCTTGGATTTCGCTGTATTGGCAGTGATAGACAAAGTAATTGACTTTAGAGTACCTTGAGATTCGTAGTAAAATATAAGTTTATTTGTTTAATCGACGTTGTCCTCGGCATCGCCGTCGTGGTTTCTTAAACTCCCCACTGTGTCAATACCTGCGACTTCGATTTCCCGCTATTTCGATAACCGGCGACTTTTGAAATGCCGAACATCTTTTTGGTGCCTTTAATCTTTAAGTAGATGATGTTGATGATGATGATGATGATGATGTGATGATGATGATGATGATGATGATGATGATGATGATGAAAAAAACTTCTTCTTGAAATTAATGTTTAAAAAAGTCACGTCGTTAGTTTTACTTTTGAAATGTTCATGATGAAAGACGAGTCTTAGATGCTCCTAAAACGGAAAAACCGATACGAGGAGGTTTAAAGTTTACTAAATTTATATTTTTAATAACAAAATTAAATTTAAGTTTAAGACCACTGTAACCTTACTAGTATTAGGACTAAACATTAAATTAATTCTTAATTTACACTAATAAAATCTACTTTACATGTGTATAAATAAAATCATTTGTCTAATTAACAAAATCTTAAATAGTAAGTGTGTGATGATCCTTATGACTTCAAGGAACGACAAGAACAGCGCAAACTCAACTCAGCTGAAATGTCGGCCATGTGGATCACATCGACACACGAAAAAACTACATTACTTGTGAGCCCGCCCTCTAACTCAGCAGTACTGCAACATAATGTCACGCATATTGTCACAAAGTGATCGACTAATAGGGAAGTAAATGAATATAAGCAGGAAATGAAAGAGTAAATAGATAGATAATAAGATAAATGAATAAATGCATAAATAAACAAATAAATAAATACATGGATAGATCAATGAAAAAAAAGTAAGTTAAATAAATATAAATAAATAATAATAAAAATAAATAAATAATAATATAAATAAATTAAATAATAAATAAATAAATAAATAATAAATAAAATAAATAAATAAATAAACCTTTCAAGACAATCTGTAATTTTAAAACAATTCAATCTTTGTGTTCATTGTTTTGGTTTATCTGGTGGACGCACACTTTGACGACGACGAAGATTTTACAACAGGAACGAGTAGCGGCATCAACTTGGACTGGGTGGCAGTTCACGAGGTTTGGACACAGCAGGGGCCTGGAACATTCTAACGTGCGAGAATCCATCATGTATCCTTGGTACAAAGGTTATTTTCCTAATATCGAGCTTACCTATGATGACATCCAAGGAATACAGGCGCTTTATGGTGAGTATAAGTCTCCGCCTTACATGAAGGTACGCTGTTAAATGTGCTAACAGTATTTTTTTACGAACCCAAACTCGCAATAAGAAGTCGTTATCTACGCTTGCAAAAGATTGTGTCAAACGCGCTCACGTGACGCGAAATATTCTTCAGCTAAAAACTGGGGAACATCATTCAGGATATTCTGCCCGTGTTTTGAAAAATATATGGAGGATAATAAAAACTACAATAGACTCCATTTGGTACTAAAAGTAGTTTTTGCTCTGAGACGTTTCGATGAAAATGATGAACGATTCATCGAAACGTCTCAGAGCAAAACTATTTAAGTACCTAATTATCACTTTCTACGTTCCGCATTGTAGTGTTTTTAATTACATGCAAACGAGACCTTTCACAACACATTTTTAGTATATAAAGAACTCACAAGAATTTGACTTTTAGTTTTTACGAATTTGAAAATGATGAACGATTCATCGAAATGTCTCAGTGCACACTATTTAGTACCTAATTAGACTCCATTTTGACGCAAAAAACTTATTGTTCAGATATTTGTCCCGTGAACATGCACTATCTGTCTAATCACAAAAGCTCGACGCTTCAGAGCTGTACACACGTGACAAATGTTCGCTCTCTAAAACAGAACAACCTCGTTTCCAGGGTCCTCTCAAAACTTACCGCTCCGATGGATTACAGGAAGATTGCGTTGCGGCCAAATACTCCGAGACATAATTTCGCACCCGCAAAGAAACGGCTACGGATCCAAGTCAACGACCCTGATATTGTCTCGTACATTTGTTAATCGTGCCTTTTTGGTGCGGCTTTGGCGGCATATAATGGTGTTCCGTTTGGTCTGTCCCATGACAGCTTGGTCCCGCCTCTCTCCCCAAACCAGTCGAAAGCATTGTTTTCGTTCACAAATTCGCCTGATTAGTGTTTGGTGTGCCGCAAAAGCGCAGCAGCTGAATGAAAGGTATTTCAAGATGTTAGTTCGATAAAAGTCGGTGTTTTTTGTACGGTTAAGACGTTTCGGCTAACCTCCCTAAAGCCTTTCATCATAGTTGAAAACAACCACTTGTACAATTACTGCATTTTTAAACGTTATGCAAGATGTAATGTGCGTCCTATCGTAGCGTGGCCTAACTATCCCACCAGATATAACAAAGTAACTTCAAGTGTGTGGATGATATTCTATAAGTAGGTATGCATAATAGGATATTCAATTTGTAGGTAAACCAACTACGGCTCCGTCGACCACGCGAGCTGACAAACGACAACCGAGGCTACAGCGACGACCGAAGGCGACAACGACGACCGAAGCGACAACGACGGACCGCCGCCCGACAACGACGACCGATGCCACAAACGACGACCAACGGCAACAACGACGACCGAGGCGGACGACAACAACCGAGGCTACAAACGACGACCGAAGCGACACGACGACCGATGGCCAGCAAAACGACGAACCGAAGCGACGGAAACGACGACGACCCGAAGCGACGACGACGACCGAGGCGACGCCCGACGACGACGCCGACCGAGAGTACAACGACCACTGAAAAAACCACACTACTTCTTTACCGGTTTTGGATGTTTGTCAAGTGCAGAAGTTTGATTCATTCCTGATGGGTATGGATGGCAGAACGTACGTGTTTTAGTGAGGGATTAATTTCTGGGTCTCTCTGGTAGGCTCACCGGGAAGGCGGCCCCATAAAGATAACTTCAAAATGGAAGGAAACTCCCCAAACCCCAAATAAACAGGCGCGTATTACAACTCCGCGTACCGGTTAGGGGGACCGCGGTCGTTTGCTCCGGATCTTTTGAGAATTTCTTATTAAATAACTTAAACTGATGGCAGTTTTCCGCAAAATGTAAAAAAAATGTGTATTTTGGTTATAGTGATTATGCACTTAGCTATACAGCACCAAGCTAACTTGCGTAACAGGCGTTTCCAAAAAACTCACACGAAGGGAACGAAACTGGGAGGGAGTGCGAAAAATAAGGAGCAGAGGGAGGTGGTGAGGCGATGCGCCCTTTCCCCCTTCTCGCTCATCCCCTCCCCACTTCTCCCCAATTATTTGCTCGCCCCCAGGCGTGCTCCTTCGCTCTCCCGCTTTTTCGCTCGCTTGTTCGATCTCCGCCTGGAAAAGGAAAGGATACAGCTGCATGCAGGCCAGCACTAAGCTTAGCTAGTTTACAGGCATGTCACTGAAACAAAGGAAACAAATATTTCAAATAAATGTAACATAGTTAAAAATTCCACTGACTGACTCGGGATTACCGAGAAACAAATCCTGCTAGTGGCCATGGCAGGGTGGAGGCGTTCAACCTGGGACCTCCGGATTACAACACCAATGCACTAAAACACTTGGCCACACAGTGCTTCAACTCTAGCAATCTCTTCTTTCTTAGACCCGTCTACAGCTTGACATGGGCGGAGTCTCCCTGTGAAGTTGGTTCATTACACCCTCCCCCGCCTCCCGGTGTCACTTCAGGCTCTGAAAACCGCTTGTTTTGTGCTCATAATCAGATTAATCACTTACAACAGGTAATAATGTACGCCGGATGGAATAACCCTGATTCAAAGGAATAACACTGCTGCTGATGTTTCAGTTTGTAATCACATTTATTGTAGCTCTGAGCTGAGATTCAGCTCGCCTGTTATCGATCCACAGTAACCTGGATTGCAAAAGGTCGTGATTTCTTTGGAGCATATGCTTTTCGAAGCTGGTTCAATTTCTAATACAAGCTTAAAATTTAACAATAAAGAAAGTTTAATGCAATGAAACACAGCAAAGGTAACAACAAGGGTAAAAGCGGGATACCTTGAATTATGAATGTATATTCTGGAATGAAACAAGTTAATGCAGAAATTGCTCTCCATAGAAAAGCTCTGAAAAGAACTCTTCTCTCTCCCATCCCCTATGGTCATAGTTAATTTGCTAACTGTTTACCTTAAGTCTTCTGTACATGGGGTTCAGAGCCACCTTAAATTTTCGAAAATTTAAGGCGGCTCTGAACCCCATGTACAGAATTTTTTAAAACTTTGCCAAAAAAAGCATCTTATCCTGTTTATCAAAATTCTGTAATAAGAAAAAATTTCACCGTGCCGTTTTTGAAATATAAGCCCTTAAAGCTGAAATTAAGGGTGTTTTTAGCAGGTCATAGTGTTGCTATGGTAATTTACTGTGTCACGAAAATAATAGCAACGTATTCACCACAGATTGGGCACTTTTTTGATACCATGATTGTAGCATAAATTGATAAAGAGTGGTTATAATGACACATCAAAATCTAAGTCTTAGAATGTGCTGGAAACTGTTTTGAGCCACCTTAAACAAAACGTTCACAGACCACACAAAGGAGTGCGATACCTATCTTCGATGCAAAATATATATGAAGAAACTACATTCCACTGGCGTTAAATTCGAGGTTTATTTCAAATCAGTTGTTTAGCTCCGTGTGAAAGCATCCTTGTGATGCTATTAACCTAGCTTACAAAATATTTGTTAAATTTATTGAGCCATATTCTCTTTAAAAGCAGTTCTTTTCCTGTTACATGGGATTTAAGCTCTACGGTATGGCTTCACATTTCATCCAAGCCGAAGCGATAGTGCGTGGGTATCCATTGACTAGTTTAAGCGTGCCATCATCAAGCTTCCAGTAATCAGTATCCCTGAAGAAATAGGTTCTCTTATTACCATTCCATGTCATGGCGGAATTCATGTTCATATACAGCGGGAGGCCTAGAACGTCAGTATCAAACAACAAATTAAAATAAAGCTATTCCATGACGTTATTGCCTTATGCCCCAAAGAGGACGAAGAGGATTAAGTAAGTTATTTCATGAAGCTCAGACCACTACTCTTTATTCTAGGGTATCAGTCTTAATGTTTGCAGACTCACATATTGCATCTTGTCCGACATTTCTCGCGATAAAACCAAAGTTGATAATAATGGACTACCTCTCCATTGCATACATAATTCATAATAGTCTATGTTCGAAGTTAAAAATAGAAATCTTATCAGTGACTGGCTAAATTTGTATAAGTTCATTCATTCTTCCTGTCGTCCTTTCGTTCGTACGTTCGCGCGTTCGCGCGTTTGTCCGTTGAACCGTTCGTCCGTTCGTCCGTTCGTCCGTTCGTCCGTTCGTCCGTTCGTCCGTTCGTCCGTTCGTCCGTTTCGTCCGTTCGTCCGTTCGTCCGTTCGTCCGTTCGTCCGTTCGTCCGTTCGTCCGTTCGTCCGTTCGTCCGTTCGTCCGTTCGTCCGTTCGTCCGTTCGTACATGTTATACGAAATAATATGAAGTAACAATCCTCACCCCAAACCGAAATAGGCCTCGGGTAACCAGCTTCCACTGTTCTGTAAAACTCGTCATAACGCCAGTAATTATTCCCTTTGAAGTAATACGTCTTGCCATTGCCTCCCCAGACAAAAGACGCATCAGGACTTGCCAGGTCCGATGGCAGACCTAGTTGACTAATGTCTCTGGGTCCTTCTTCTAAGACGAAGCCATAATATTTCCAGTATCTGTGGATCGTTATTTCATTGAAGATTCAGTAATTGTAAATATTAATATTATTATACATTGTAGTCACCATCTGTCTTTCATTGGCTAAAAGCCTACAGTTAATTCTGGGAAACAGTGCAACCTACAGATTATTCACTAATCTGTACTACAGATTAGTGAATAATCTGTAGGTTGCACTGTTTCCCAGAATTAACTGTAGGCTTTTAGCCAATGAAAAGACAGATGGTGACTACAATGTATAATAATATTAATGATTTACAATTACTGAATCTTCAATGAAATAACGATCCACAGATACTGGAAATATTATGGCTTCGTCTTAGAAGAAGGACCCAGAGACATTAGTCAACTAGGTCTGCCATCGGACCTGGCAAGTCCTGATGCGTCTTTTGTCTGGGGAGGCAATGGCAAGACGTATTACTTCAAAGGGAATAATTACTGGCGTTATGACGAGTTTTACAGAACAGTGGAAGCTGGTTACCCGAGGCCTATTTCGGTTTGGGGTGAGGATTGTTACTTCATATTATTTCGTATAACATGTACGAACGGACGAACGGACGAACGGACGAACGGACGAACGGACGAACGGACGAACGGACGAACGGACGAACGGACGAACGGACGAACGGACGAACGGACGAACGGACGAAACGGACGAACGGACGAACGGACGAACGGACGAACGGACGAACGGGACGAACGGACGAACGGTCAACGGACAAACGCGCGAACGCGCGAACGTACGAACGAAAGGACGACAGGAAGAATGAATGAACTTATACAAATTTAGCCAGTCACTGATAAGATTTCTATTTTTAACTTCGAACATAGACTATTATGAATTATGTATGCAATGGAGAGGTAGTCCATTATTATCAACTTTGGTTTTATCGCGAGAAATGTCGGACAAGATGCAATATGTGAGTCTGCAAACATTAAGACTGATACCCTAGAATAAAGAGTAGTGGTCTGAGCTTCATGAAATAACTTACTTAATCCTCTTCGTCCTCTTTGGGGCATAAGGCAATAACGTCATGGAATAGCTTTATTTTAATTTGTTGTTTGATACTGACGTTCTAGGCCTCCCGCTGTATATGAACATGAATTCCGCCATGACATGGAATGGTAATAAGAGAACCTATTTCTTCAGGGATACTGATTACTGGAAGCTTGATGATGGCACGCTTAAACTAGTCAATGGATACCCACGCACTATCGCTTCGGCTTGGATGAAATGTGAAGCCATACCGTAGAGCTTAAATCCCATGTAACAGGAAAAGAACTGCTTTTAAAGAGAATATGGCTCAATAAATTTAACAAATATTTTGTAAGCTAGGTTAATAGCATCACAAGGATGCTTTCACACGGAGCTAAACAACTGATTTGAAATAAACCTCGAATTTAACGCCAGTGGAATGTAGTTTCTTCATATATATTTTGCATCGAAGATAGGTATCGCACTCCTTTGTGTGGTCTGTGAACGTTTTGTTTAAGGTGGCTCAAAACAGTTTCCAGCACATTCTAAGACTTAGATTTTGATGTGTCATTATAACCACTCTTTATCAATTTATGCTACAATCATGGTATCAAAAAAGTGCCCAATCTGTGGTGAATACGTTGCTATTATTTTCGTGACACAGTAAATTACCATAGCAACACTATGACCTGCTAAAAACACCCTTAATTTCAGCTTTAAGGGCTTATATTTCAAAAACGGCACGGTGAAATTTTTTCTTATTACAGAATTTTGATAAACAGGATAAGATGCTTTTTTTGGCAAAGTTTTAAAAAATTCTGTACATGGGGTTCAGAGCCGCCTTAAATTTTCGAAAATTTAAGGTGGCTCTGAACCCCATGTACAGAAGACTTAAGGTAAACAGTTAGCAAATTAACTATGACCATAGGGGATGGGAGAGAGAAGAGTTCTTTTCAGAGTTTTCTATGGAGAGCAATTTCTGCATTAACTTGTTTCATTCCAGAATATACATTCATAATTCAAGGTATCCCGCTTTTACCCTTGTTGTTACCTTTGCTGTGTTTCATTGCATTAAACTTTCTTTATTGTTAAATTTTAAGCTTGTATTAGAAATTGAACCAGCTTCGAAAAGCATATGCTCCAAAGAAATCACAACCTTTTGCAATCCAGGTTACTGTGGATCGATAACGCGGCGAGCTGAATCTCAGCTCAGAGGTACAATAAATGTGATTACAAACTGAAACATCAGCAGCAGTGTTATTCCTTTGAATCAGGGTTATTCCATCCGGCGTACATTATTACCTGTTGTAAGTGATTAATCTGATTATGAGCACAAAACAAGCGGTTTTCAGAGCCTGAAGTGACACCGGGAGGCGGGGGAGGGTGTAATGAACCAACTTCACAGGGAGACTCCGCCCATGTCAAGCTGTAGACGGGTCTAAGAAAGAAGAGATTGCTAGAGTTGAAGACACTGCGTGGCCAAGTGTTTTAGTGCATTGGTGTTGTAATCCGGAGGTCCCAGGTTGAACGCCTCCACCCTGCCATGGCCACTAGCAGGATTTGTTTCTCGGTAATCCCGAGTCAGTCAGTGGAATTTTTAACTGATGTTACATTTATTTGAAATATTTGTTTCCTTTGTTTCAGTGACATGCCTGTAAACTAGCTAAGCTTAGTGCTGGCCTGCATGCAGCTGTATCCTTTCCTTTTCCAGGCGGAGATCGAACAAGCGAGCGAAAAAGCGGGAGAGCGAAGGAGCACGCCTGGGGGCGAGCAAATAATTGGGGAGAAGTGGGGAGGGGATGAGCGAGAAGGGGGAAAGGGCGCATCGCCTCACCACCTCCCTCTGCTCCTTATTTTTCGCACTCCCTCCCAGTTTCGTTCCCTTCGTGTGAGTTTTTTGGAAACGCCTGTTACGCAAGTTAGCTTGGTGCTTGATATAGCTAAGTGCATAATCACTATAACCAAAATACACATTTTTTTTACATTTTGCGGAAAACTGCCATCAGTTAAGTTATTTAAAAGAAATTCTCAAAAGATCCGGAGCAAACGAACGCGGTCTACCGGTACGCGGATTTGTATACGCGCTGTTTATTGGGGTTTGGAGTTCCTTCCATTTTGAAGTTATCTTTATGGGGCCGCCTTCCACGGTGAGCCTACCAGAGAGAACCCAGAAATAATCCCACTAAACACGTACGTTCTGCCATCCATACCCATCAGGAATGAATCAAACTTCTGCACTTGACAAACATCCAAAACCGGTAAAGAAGTAGTGGTTTTTCAGTGGTCGTTGTACTCTCGGTCGTCGTCGTCGTCGTCGCTCGGTCGTCGTCGTCGCTTCGGTCGTCGTCGTCGCTTCGGTCGTCGTTGTGGCCATCGGTCGTCGTGTCGCTTCGGTCGTCGTTGTAGCCTCGGTTGTTGTCGTCGCCTCGGTCGTCGTTGTTGCTTTGGTCGTCGTTGTGGCATCGGTCGTCGTTGTCGCTTCGGTCGTCGTTGTCGCTTCGGTCGTCGTTGTCGCTTCGGTCGTCGTTGTAGCCTCGGTTGTCGTTGTCAGCTCGGTGGTCGACGGAGCCGTAGTTGGTTTACCTACAAATTGAATATCATATATGATACCTACTTATAGAATATCATCACACACTTAAGTTAATTTTATATCTGGTGGATAGTGCCGCTAAGATAGACGCCATTACATCTTGAATACGTTTAAAAATGGAGTAATTGTACAAGTGGTTGTTTCAACATGATGAAGGCTTTAGAGTTAGCCGAAACGTCTTACCGTACAAAAAACAACACTTTTATCAACTACATCTTGAATACCTTTCACTGCGCTTTTGCGGCATATCAGGCGATTTTAAACGAACAATGCTTCGAACTTTTGGGAGAAGAGTCGGGACCAAGCTGTCATGGACAGACCAAACGAAACCTTATATGCCGCCAAAGCGCACCAAAAAGGCACGATTAACAAATTACAGACAATATCAGGGTCGTTGACTTGGTCGTAGCCTTTATTTGGTGCGAAATTATGCTCGGATATTTGTCCGCAAGCATTTCTGTAATCCATCGGAGCGGTAAGTTGAGAGACCCTGGAAACGAGGTTGTTCTGTTTAGAGAAGCGAACATTTTCCGTGTGTACAGCTCGAGCTCGAGCTTTGATTAACAGATAGTGCATGTTCAAGGACAAATATCTGAACATAAGTTTTTTGCGTCAAAATGGGAGTCTAATTAGGTACTAAATAGTGTTGCACTGAGACATTTCGATGAATCGTTCATCATTTTCAAATTCGTAAAAACTAAAAGTCAAATTCTTGTGAGTTCTTTATATACTAAAAATGTGTGTGAAAGTCTCGTTGCATGTAATTAAAAAACACTACAATGCGGAACGTAGAAAGTGATAATTAGGTACTAAATAGTTTTTGCTCTGAGACGTTTCGATGAATCGTTCATCATTTTCATCGAAAACGTCTCAGAGCACAAAAACTATTGTTAGTACCAAATGGAGTCTATTGTAGTTTATTATTATCCTCCATATATTTTTCAAAACACGGGCAGAATATCCGAATGATGTTCCCCAGTTTTAGCTGAAGAATATTTGGTCACGTGACGCGTTTAGACAAATCTTTTGCAAGCGTAGATAACGACTTCTTATTGCGAGTTTGGGTTCGTAAAAAAATAATGTTAGCACATTTAACAGCGTACCTTCATGTAAGGCGGAACTTATACTCACCATAAAGCGCCTGTATTCCTTGGATGTCATCATAGGTAAGCTCGATATTAGGAAAATAACCTTTGTACCAAGGATACATGATGGATTCTCGCACGTTAGAATGTTCCAGGCCCATGCTGTGTCCAAACTCGTGAACTGCCACCAGTCCAGTTGATGCCGCTACTCGTTCCTGTTGTAAAATCTTCGTCGTCGTCAAAGTGTGCGTCCACCAGATAAACCAAAACAATGAACACAAAGATTGA
Source organism: Platygyra sinensis (assembly GCA_019787425.1). Lineage (NCBI taxonomy): Eukaryota > Metazoa > Cnidaria > Anthozoa > Scleractinia > Merulinidae > Platygyra > Platygyra sinensis. The sequence goes on along the minus strand of JAHPZR010019012.1, from coordinate 22,712 downwards.
ATTGTTTTTAAAAATTACAGATTGTCTTGAAAGGTTTATTTATTATTTATTTTATTTATTATTTATTTATTTATTTATTATTTATTTATTTATATTATTATTTATTTATTTTTATTATTATTTATTTATATTTATTTAACTTACTTTTTTTTCATTGATCTATCCATGTATTTATTTATTTGTTTATTTATGCATTTATTCATTTATCTTATTATCTATCTATTTACTCTTTCATTCCTGCTTATATTCATTTACTTCCCTATTAGTCGATCACTTTGTGACAATATGCGTGACATTATGTTGCAGTACTGCTGAGTTAGAGGGCGGGCTCACAAGTAATGTAGTTTTTCGTGTGTCGATGTGATCCACATGGCCGACATTTCAGCTGAGTTGAGTTTGCGCTGTTCTTGTCGTTCCTTGAAGTCATAAGGATCATCACACACTTACTATTTAAGATTTTGTTAATTAGACAAATGATTTTATTTATTACACATGTAAAGTCAGATTTTATTAGTGTAAATTAAGAATTAATTTAATGTTTAGTCCTAATACTAGTAAGGTTACAGTGGTCTTAAACTTAAATTTAATTTTGTTATTAAAAATATAAATTTAGTAAACTTTAAACCTCCTCGTATCGGTTTTTCCGTTTTTAGGAGCATCTAAGACTCGTCTTTCATCATGAACATTTCAAAAGTAAAACTAACGACGTGACTTTTTTAAACATTAATTTCAAGAAGAAGTTTTTTTCATCATCATCATCATCATCATCATCATCTCATCATCATCATCCTCATCATCATCATCATCAACATCATCTACTTAAAGATTAAAGGCCACCAAAAAGATGTTTCGGCATTTCAAAAGTCGCCGGTATCGAAATAGCGGGAGAAATCGAAGTCGCAGGTATTGACACAGTGGGGAGTTTAAGAAAACCACGGACGGCGATGCCGAGGACAACGTCGATTAAAAAATAAACTTATATTTTACTACGAATCTCAAGGTACTCTAAAGTCAATTACTTTTGTCTATCACTGCCAGATACAGCGAAATCCAAGAGCAAGTGCGTTTTTGGTAACCTATAAACGCACGACGTCCTGGGGGAGTTTTTAGAAAAACACTAACGGCAACGGCAACGTGGCTAAACAAAAGGTTTGATTAGTATAGGTAATCATACGGTTTTGAGTTTCAATTGGAATTAATTTGCGCGAGTGAGTTTTTCAAAAAGCTGAAATTGCACGAGCCGCTTCGGCGAGTGCAATTTCGCTTTTTGAAAAACTCACAAGTGCAAATTAAATCCAAATTGAACGAGAAAAACCGTATGATTACTTATTAATAATATAAACATGAAAAAATTTGCGTGGAGGATGTTTTGAACTTTACGAACTCTGAACTCCCTTCTCGGCGCGCGCTTAATCTCAGGTGATTTTCATTAGCCAATCGTGGCCCAGAATGTGCTCGCGCGTACATTTGAACTCCGCTGTCGTAATTTTTCAGATTTTCATCTTTGTTGTATTTTCTTGCCGTGTTTGAGATTTTCCGCCAGCCTTGCTGCTGTTTTTGGAGTTTTGAGTGTAGTTTCTTCATCGTTTTAGCAATTATGATTCGCCGTTTATTGTATGTTGCGGATTACGAGGCTAGTTCATTAAATAGTTCGTAAATTTGGAGTCTGAGCCTACAAATCGTTGAAAACAATTCGAAACTGAGAATTAGCCGCAAGATCTTTCTTGAAGCCAATTTTTCTCATTCGAAGCTTCTGCATAAACTTTTCGTCCTCATTTTACGCGATATCATTGTCTTAGAAAATTTCTTTTTGTCTTTCAGTCAATCCTAATCCAGAACTACGATGTGTAATTTGTACTGGTGTTACACTTTTTGCACTGAATTACAGTTTTTGTACCGAATTACACTTTTTGTACTGGTGTGTTACACTTGAACTGCACTTATCTCAGCCAATCAGAATCGAGTAATTTTTTCATGTATATTATTAGCAGAACAATGGCTATGCACGTGCGTTATAATTCTTGGTACATTTCTTTGCCGTCCTCTGTAAAATGACAACGTGAAATGACCAAATTCTCCGTTGTGTAGAAAACGTGAACCACAACGGATAATTTTTAAAATTTTTGTTTCGCATTTGACGTTGTGTGCCACAACCACTTCCGAGATAGTTTTGACAAAGAGGAACAAACTAAATGACTTTAAAGTATCGAGAGATTCGTAGGTAAAATATAAAGTCATTTTTAATCGACGTTGTCCTCGGCGTTGCCGTAGTAGCTTCTTAAACTGCCTGTTATTGACTGTCTTGACTGCGTACATGCGTTCAAGTTTAATACAGAGAGTAACAGTTACTGCTAACTCTTGAACAACTTTCGATTCCTCCCAAAGGTCTCGATTGCTTGGCGCTAAAAGGATCGCGGCCTCTGGAAACGAGACATTTTCGACCTCAGACCTTCACTTACTGGAACTAAGCAAAACACGAAGCTCTGGGGAAATCTGAGTGAACTTAGCCAAATTATATCCAAAACAAAATGAGTGCTGCTGGATTTACAATGGACTCTCTTTAGGACAATCATTTGTTGTTCAAACCATTTTTTGTCAACATTATGAATTGATGTTCACAGATTTAATTTGTTTTCAAAAGTGTTTTAAGATTCGTCAACACTTTCTCGAGCCTCCGTATTTCAACACGACATTTTAAAATCTAAGCATTGGCATGATCATGTGGAATAAAAAGCTGAGTTCGCACTAAATCCGGTTCAATTTTTTGAACAGTTGTTCCCTTTCAAAAGGGATGTGGTGTATTTACTCCCGCGTTGGAGTCTGGGCACATCTGTGCCCAGAAAACGGGGCCCGTTTCTCGAAGCTCCCGGTAATTACCGGGCCGTTAAGCTGTTTTGTTTTCCATTCCAGATAAGAGTTTCAAAAGGTTTGAAAATTGTACAGCTAAAGAAACAATAAGGACATTATAAGAGGACAGAACACACCCTACTTTTCTTGAGACTTTCATTTCAAAATATGATTTCGGGCCCGTTTAGTTACCGGGGCTTTCGAGAAACGGGCTCCTGGCACGTGTTGTTACGAAAGATCAAGATGTTATCGAGATCGTGTCCGCCATGTGCTCGATGTAGCGTTGTTTTCATTAAAAGCTCCGAGCTTCAGTACTTAACAAGGGGCTGCATCAATGTGTTTATTTTTTCAAAGGAAAACTAATCAGGACAGGGTTCCCAGAGCTATTCGATCAAAAGAGAAAAAGCTCTGGGGGCAAAAATGCTATCGACACCTAACCTTTGTTGTGGTGTGGATAGTACGCATGCGCCAGCGTACCCCCGGGACCATCAAATGAATATGGATCACCGTGATATTTTGTGACAAATCGTATTAATATGTCCACGTTATCATCCGGAACTGCTGGATCGGTTTCTTCTCTTATGGTCAGCGTACTAGCCTCTGCCCATTTGTTGATCATTCTCCGAAGGATAACTCTTTGGACATCTACCGGAAGATCGGATGTGGCCGACAAGAAGCGGTACGTAAGATCCTACGAAACAAGAAACGAAACATTATTCACCGGCTTTGTTACAGAAGTATGTCGTTGTTTCGACAGCTTTTAAATGTGATGGCTAGAAACGAGTTCATATCTATATAATGAAGAAAAAAAACAAATAATTAATAAATAATCTACAACAAACGTTTATCCCAGAACATCACGATTCGATAGATGAAATATAATTAACATAAAGCCACCAACTATTCAACTGGATTGAACTACAATGGTCAATGTGACTTTTATTACTTTTCAAACAGGGTAAGCGAGGCTAGGAGGGGGAGGGGGGGGGAGGGTTTAGTCTGCATACAAGGCCAACTGGCCCATCAGGTCAGTGCTTATCCCGGTTAATTCTGTAGAATGAAGCGACTAGGAGTATTTCTACTCCCCCCCCCCCCCCCACCTCCCCCCCCCCTCCCTCTGGACTGATGGGATGCTGGTCCGTTGCAGGGTTATCCCGCTGCATTAGGTTCGCCGCTACTCATTTATACACCTGGCTGGAGAGAGGCAGAGACGGTAGGAACAAACAACAACAACAACAATCTTTATTCGTGCCCAGAAATTACACAGTATAGACTTAAATACAAGAGATGAAAAAAAAATACAAAAGAAAAGAGCACAGCCACTTAGAAATAGCAAGGCTAATCGAGCTAAGTGGCTGGGACCAAGCGGAAAGAAATTTGCTAATACGCTACTAACATAGACAATGGACACAATTACCGTTCACACACACACACACGCACACACAAATAGTAATAGACAAGGGGATGTGCACACGCAAAAACTGAAAATAAAAGTACATCAATGAACCAGTCAGTAGTTAACGATAAGTGATTCTTTTAGGAGGATTTTAAAACAGGTGCGACTTTTAGATTTTAGTGAGTCTTCAATGGAATTCCAAACTTTAACTCCAGAGAAACGAATGTTCAATTTGCCATAAGGAGAATTGTTAGCCTGTTCCAGGCTCTCGGTCAGTGAGGACGATCGAAAAAGGGAGCGGGCGACAAGCAGAATCAGCCTCTCCTTTATCCCTACCAGACCCCACTCGTCGCCCGCCCGCTTTTTTAATCCGCCACTGACACAGAGCCTGGAACAGGCTAGAGAATTGTAAGGCCTTTACCATCGTTTCCATTTTCCAAAATAACGAATTTGCCATTCTTATAGCGACAGAAAAAAATTGCTTCTTCCCACTGATTATCCAGTTTTGTGTAAACATCATTCAGTCGAGTATACGAAAAGTGTGATTTCAAACGATCAGATTAAATCCAAGCGTTTCGGGTTCCCTCAGTGGACTGTCTGTAAAATGCCGTGGCAGAGGCTTAGTATGGGAGTTGTGCGCCTCTAGTGATGGGCTCCTGAATGTATAAAATATCTTACTGAACGTTTTTAATTGCGCGCTCTTAATAAATTCGAGGCTTAAATTAACCTGTCCGTCCTTTGCATGCTGATCTACGGTGATATACCAGAATCAGTATAGATGTGTAAATCACTAACCTTTTTTCGCCAGTAAGTTCCTTGAAGGTAATAACGTTTTTTTCTTCTTTTAGCCGTACCGGGGGATTGCTTTTCATCTTCTTCGTTTGGGTTTCCGCATCGTGGAAGAATAAATAACTTCTTGGTTTCATCATCCAGTTCTCCAGTTTGCTCTAACCCAGCCCTAAACTGCAGCTTTGAGACGAGGTCCGTGAAATTAAAGGCTGCTCCGGGTTTTTTATACTTGTATTTTTCAAACCAACGCTGAAAAAAAAAAACAGAAATTAAAGTGGTACTATAACGCAAATCGCATCTTTTCCTATTTAAGCCAATTTGAAACATAAACAAGAAGACTGCATGAGAAGATAAAATACTGTTTACTATTTTCAAGTTTTTCAAATATGCAAATTAGTCAAGTGATGACGTCATCCACTCAACAAGATTCTGTTCAAATACGATGAAAAGAGATATGATATCTCAGCTCAGGTTTCTTTGAAAACGCCAAGTCTTAAACAAAAACTGTGGAAGTTCAATATTTTTTATTACTACTGTTTGTTTATCATTTTTGATGAAACTACGACGGCGCAAAAACAAATTCAAAGTATTTGCGAACAAGTGGCATCTTGAATTAGGATCACGTAAAGATCAAATCACACTTAGTTGCCGGGTGGTTTCTTTTAGGGATTTCGATCATATCAATTTTCAGACAAGATTAGGCTGGGGTGAAATTAAAAGCTCTCTTGATGGGTGAGTAGGAGATTTCCTGGCGTGCCGAATCGATGAAAACTAATAAGTAATAGTAATTGGACCGAGTGGAGTACAATTCAGGGAGTAATCGAGCGAGTAATTTCAAAATGGGACGAGCGCGAAGCGCGAGGCCGATTTGAAATTACGAGCACGATTAGTCCCTGAATTGTACGACACGAGGTCCAATTACTAATTAATCGTATCTATAACAAATTTCGGGAAAAAATGTCTTCTGAGAACTTTTTTTGAGCGAAAACATCAGTAGCGCTTTTCCTAAGTTTTGAAAACTGTAGAAAACTTTGCTAAAGAAGCCATTGAAGCGCGCGTAATTGGCGTGAAAATCACGTGGGTATCCAATTACAGGTGTCCGATTACGAAAAGTTCAAATCGGACAGCTGTAATTGGACACCCACGTGATCGGGCGCCGATTACGTGACAAATAGGCGCGCGGAGAACCAATCATGATCGAGAATTTTGTTATAGATACGATTAACGATATAATCGATGTCAATCAATATAAATTAATCGATTGATAACGGAAACCGATGAAAATCGATCACCAAGAAAACTGTGAGTATCGATTTTCATCGATTTCTATCGATTTTAATCGATTGTTATCGATTTTAATGGGGAATGGCATGGAGTTTAGTTTCCTGAATTTTTCCTATTTTTCATTTTATTTCTATATTTACTTAATTTCATCAACCAAACGATGAATCAGATAAACATAAAGAAAAGATATTCTGTTGACGTAAACTATAATTAAATTATAATTTTCATGACAAATTCATCTTATTTCTCTTGACAACTTTTTTGAATTATAACAGAAAAAGTTCAAAGCTCGTAGACAGGAATACCATTTCTAAACAAGCTCGATCTACAACAATAATAGCTTAATGCTACCAAAACTAAGACAAAAAAATCTTGAGTGGATTAATTTTAATGCCATTTCCATGTTAAATAATCTGATTTCAAATCCTTATCATTATAAGACCCCAAAAACGCGAGAAACAAATACTAAAGCAAGTGTTAATACCAACAGTGACAGCTTTCGCGATATGTTCATGTCCTTTTAGTTCGAGCGAATGAGCTAGAAATTCTGCTTCCCAACTCTACAAGCCAGTTTGACGTTTAGTTCGCATCTGCAACTTGCAGCAAGAAATTCTGGACCGGAGTACTTATTGGTCAACTTACATAGTACGTAGAGCGACTTAACACTTACCTTCATTACCCGTGGGAAAAATGCGAAAACCGCATATTATTACAAACTAGAAGTAAAATGGCAGCCGTAAGCTAGTTTCGAGTAAGATTCTCAGATGAAAGATGCCTTGCTTCATGAGAAACGGCCGGATAGGTTACACCACTACACCACGAACTATAGTCCGTTAGAATCTCTTGCTACTGACTTTCAACATCGATGACAAAAGTATTTTAATTCGCGTGATTGACCAAAACCGGAAACCGCACATGAAAAGTCGGTAGCATCCAAGATTTGACTAAACGTGCAGGTCAGGAAATAAGACACAACTTAGTTGAGTTAATTGAGATGCAGGATGTCGAGTGACTGAACTGACACCATTAATTTGTTCGCAATTTTCGCTTCGTCATGAAATGTTACTGCTTGTATAAAAACTGAAGGTTTCTTATTATACAAACAAAATCCGATTACAAAGCATTCCGTTAAAGCTTTTTCGGCAATTATCCGAAGAACTCTTTATCATAGGAATTCAGTATATCCATATAGAATATGGTCAGTTATGACTTGCTTCTGTTTATATTAAAAACTAAATCCACAACCCGAGGAACAAATTCCATGCCATTCCTAGTTTTCCGACGGGATCACTTGCGGTCCACATCGGGGATCATGTGCGGTTCGGGATCATTTGCGGTCCAATTTGGGGATCATTTCCGGTCTGGGGATCATTTGCGGTCGGGGATCATTTGCGGTCGGGGATCATTTGCGGCGCTGTACATTGCTATCATCGATTTTTCTTGTTTCGTTTTCATTTCAGCGAAAAACGTAATGGACAAAAGATTAGCTTTGTTTGCGATAAAAGGAGAGGAATTCAAAGAAAACTTTCAATTGCTGAACCCCACGGTTTATATTTCTTAACTCTGTAAAACGGTAGCATCGCAAGGTTAATGAACTGTTTAACGTCTCCACAACAATTCAATTTTCAATTCAGTTTTATTTCCACGGCTAAATATAAAAAAAAGGAACAGTCTGTCTCCGCCCACAAAAAACTAAGGCGAATCGCGGTGGGCGGAGCTACACGCAGTCCGTTGTTAAACTGGTAATTATTAAGTTACTCAAGGGAGTAAAAAAAAAAACAGGATGACACGAAAACGAAAACAAGAGGATTTGAAGTTTAAGAAGGTCTTACAAAAGCTATGCATTTTACACATATGTTAGGTAAAATTTGCAATTTTATACAGAAGAATAGGCGTTTCAACATAAGCATCCTCAGCCTCCATTATTAAGAAGAGCAAATCATGTACATGCTTTTTAAAGGCACTTTTAGGGAGCTTTCGATTTGTACCAATAAGGTAAGGAATGTTAAAATGCGTAGTTATGACTCAAAGGAATATGTAAAAATATGCGATTGAAGAGATCGCAATGATCGCATGACACTCGCGTGGTGTTCAACTCACAAACTCATCAAAATTCCAGGGTCTCAAATTATCGAAGAAGGAGGGAAACACGCTGAAGTTGCCCACCAGAAAAATAGTTTAAAAACCCTCTTGATTTACTTTTGAGCGCTTCTCTCTTAAAGCTCTTGCCAGAAAAGTCTTATAGATTTGAAGTTCGATTTGTATTGCCGAGAAAACGACCATTATATTTGCCCATCAATTATCGTCAATTAGCCATTTCGTAGTCTGCCCAAAGACGTTTTTTATGCGATTTTGTTCTGACCCCCTCCCATGTTGGTCGCGCGCTGCTTAATATACGCATTTGCCAGCCTTTCGATCTCGACGAACTCGAGAACAAAATAGAGGGTCATTTGACTGTGCTATGTCACAAAAGTCATACCGGCGATTTATACTGTTTGTGATGCAGGCTACAGCAATCTCGAGCCATTGAGGCTACAGTGGACCGACTAGGCGATTTTATAATCCTTAATGAAAGTGATCACGTGTTTCTCACGTGATCAGACAAATTAAAAATACGTTCAGGCAAGTTTTGTGGGAAAATTTCAGCATGGTAAAACAATTTAAAGCCCAACTGGAAAAACAGATTAGTTCCTTGTTGCTTGAGTCCCCTGACCATGGAGAGTGATCCCAGGGGCACTATCCCGGAAATTTGGGTGGGGAACACACATTGTACATTCCCAATTCCCCAAGCCTTGGTCAAACTTGACACAGCCTAGGAAGTGCTTCGGTTTGCGTAAACATACATATCATCTCTTGGTTGTATGAATCTAGCTTTTTCAAATCTGTGTTTTATAATTCCCACTTTTACAAATCCTCCTTGTATAAGAGGTTTTGTAACAATGTTTTCTAAATCAACCTTTAAAATATTCATGTTTTATATTAATTTTTCGAAATCCATCTTAAGAAATCTTTTTACGAATCCATGTTTTACTGGCAAATCCTTCTGTGGCCAGGTTACAAATACATGTTTTAAAATCCAGTCCTTGGCTTAAAACTTCAGCCGTCCAATCGAATACTCGAGTTACATGCATGTCATGTCTCGGGAGCCATTGTTGTGGCAGTCGGCAAACCACGAGTTAAAACTAGAGATTTGAGCATACTTTGAAAATTATATGGTCAAGAAAAAAATTCAAGAACAAATGGTGATTTTATCACTTCTGCTCTACGCGCGCAGTTGTGCACGTGAGAACATCTATGCATGTCTATCTGCCACATGACTTACGCTTGTTTTTCTTATCATACTGTCATCGTGTTACAACTTGTCTGAAGGACTGCTTGCCCGTGTTTTGAGGACATGCCGTTGGCTTTTAACGTGCGCAACTCAAAATTAAAATGGAAACTTCATGACTCACCTCTGCGAGTTCATTGTCGACGGCATCAATGATTCCTTTTGATGGTTTGCTTGGATCGTTTCCAGTGGGTGCTGCTGAGCAAGCATTGAACAACAAGGCCAGCAACGAAGCCGTGATGACAAGCCTCATTGCAATAAAATTTTGAAGTTTCGTTGAATTTGTAGGGTTCATTCTTTGGTCATTGCAGTTGTAACCTGCTCGACGTAGCTTTCAGGCCTGTTCTTGTCCCGCAGAAAATGCAAGTGAATCTACGAAGAAAGCACTTCTTTCGTGTCCAAGATGTTCAGTCTTTCACAGGAGGAGAGTGAACACAAACAAAGCACATTTTGTAATTGCTTGGCATTTTAACCCGTAATATGACCCGTGTCTCGAGGTGACAAAAATCTTAACAGGAATTTATTAGAAATCAGATTAGGTACCTGTCTCCATTCCTAGAATCCAAACCGTACGTGCTTTCTTTGAAATCAGTTAAAATCCCTCGAGATTGCTGTAGGCTCTTTTGCTAAGGTTTTCATGTTTAGAAAACAAATATTCAGGGTCTTTAGATCTCCAAGTTGTCGTGCCCACTTGGGCCCACAGCAATAAAAGATTACTAGAAAAATGAAAATAAATAAAAACTGACTTTTCTTTTCTTGTACGTGTCTTCAATAATTCTTCCGTCCTTCTTTATGTCACCGATCATTAATTAAAACACAGAAGGGTCGATAGAAACACTGCCGAACTCAAATTGGCAAACTTATTGTTAAAATGATTAAAATATTCTGCGTCACACAGGATTTCCCCCATTGACCCGGTGTGAAAAACATAAACATTTTATTCTTGTCATTTTATGATATTAACCGGTTCGATTCAAAAGTTAACATGCATGATTCCGTGTTTTATCCCCGGCAGGGAAGGGGTACTCCGTTAAAGTACGTGTGCCGCAAATGCATGTTTTTCGGTGGAGACATGCGACAGCCGGAAATACGTTTGCGTTTGTACGCTACGAAATACGCAAATGGTGATGCAAATAAAAACTGATTAAGGCTCAAACCCGAAAAATGACTATCCTATTCAACTAAGCAGGTCTAAAAATGACGTAATCCGGCCACCTTTATTTCGTTTCTGTGTAACATTGCTCGCATGTGGAACCAGTTTATACCAGCTATCACCAGCCACCAGGAGCCCATTACCCTAATGGGCTCCTGCAGCCACTTGACTGGCACGATTTTGTTCTCGTTTCAATGATGTGAAGTTTGCAGGGGTCCAGTGTATGAACTGTATTTTGTAAGTCAAATTATTAGGACTAGTTGCTATCGGCAGTATTTTATATTTTAATTCAGAAATTATCTTAGCGAATATAGTAATAGTATTGTAAATAGTCGTGCGTTTTTGTCATGAGCCCTTGGCTGGGAAGATAGTGCGACCACTCCCTACGTTAACGACTTGAAAAAACGTTACCTTACCTTACCTTCCTGTAACATTAAAGTTATTCTTCGTTTAGAAAAGCATTTACACAATGCAGTTTTAACTGATACATTTAGGTGCCCTATATATAAGGATCATACCGGGATCACAATGCCAAAGCAATGAAACTAAATGAATATGTAATACAGGGGATTGGGTGATTAGCCAGCCCTTCTTTGGAGAAGCAGAAAATTAAAAAACTGGCAGAAATAAAAGCAATCACTCTGGATAGGTACCTCCCCGTAATTTTTACTTTGTGTTATTGCTAGTATTTCTGGTGTAATAGTTTTCTATTCAGTAGTTTTAATATTGCCAAGTTTTGAGGGACATGTCCCATTGATTCTTCAAATCCAAGATAGCAACCACCCCCCCCCCCCCCTCCCTGAAAAATCCTGCATCCCCCCAAGACATGATCATGATCTTTTCAGGTTTTTTTTTTTTCAAAATTTACGATGAGCAACCCCGTCGTTTTTATTTTGAATCCCACCCGGGAACACTCGAGTTTTGAGATTTGAGTTAATATTTTTGCAAGCTGCTGAAAAGATGGGCGCGGACGGACCGAATGTAACTTGTTTTCACGACAAATATGCCAAGTAATATAAAACCAAACCGCCGCTCCAGCGGACGAAACCGTGTAGCCGACTCACAACATACATCGGCTATATGATGCGTTTGCACGTTTCCGGCTGGTAAAATACCTACACGACCAAGGCTATTTTGGTTAAAGAATGATGTTTACGACAAATAGTGAACACATCAGTTGTTTTTATACCTGCCAACTCTCACGCATTATGCGTGGGTCTCACGCCTGCAGATCAAAAATTGTGATCTCACTTATTTAGACCAATTTCTCACTGCTAATTGACAGTACGTGTACCGTTTAATTAAAAAAATTCAAACTTTTTTGACGTCGAGAAGCGTCAAACTCTTCGGAACTCTTTAATAATACTCGAGATTGGTTGGAAATCGCTGGCCCTGTTTTGAAGCCGTCGAAAATATTCCTGCGCCTTCGGTCAGAAGTCATCGTGAAATCTTCGGCAATCTTCTTCGGCAATGTTCGAAAGCCGTCGGTTAATTTTCGGTTAATTTTCTGTGGACTGAAGAAAGTCTCACGCATTTGACTGAAAAAAGGTTGGCAGGTATATGTTTTCCTTTCATATTACGCAGGGAAAAGCTCCATTTTTCGGCAAAACGTTTTTGGCAGACCACTAAAATGCAAAGCCGAGGTGTTCAAATTCCTTCGGTTTGAAGAGAGCGTATTCGAAAAGCTCCGTTTATATTACGGAATAGCGTGGAGGCAAGCCAAACCGCAGAAATAAAGCTGTTTTTTCCAATTTCTACGGCGTGTAGTGGAGAGGGGGCCTTAGCCTCTTCCAGGCATTCAGTTAGTCAGGGAGCAGTGCAGAAAACAGCGCGCCACGCTTTTTTTATTTTTTTTCGAGCGCTGTTTTCTACGCTGCGCCCCGACTAACTGAACGCCTGGAAGACGCTAACCGGGCCTGAATCAACTGGGCCGTCAGCATTTCTATGATAAGATCCACACATAAACCGCAGGCTCCACCGGTCTCATGTAATAGACTCTTGAGTTAAAGAGTATTCTGACAAGATTATAAATTTTTTTTGCAATTGATACGTCATGTCGGCTGCTATATCAGCGAGTTATATCACGCGATGGTAAGATCATACATAGTGTAGTGGTGACTGGAGACCAGGGTCTTTTGGCTTTGCTGCTATGATTTGGCTTCCAAAAAGAAAGGCAAGACTTCGCTATAATTTAAGTACCCACACTGCAATTACCTTGTGCCCTATTCAAGAAATCATCCCAGGAAGGGGGGATATGTGTGTGTCTAGGTGTCAATGAGTTCCGAGCCGTAGTAAACATGTCCTCGAGTCTGGCGCCTAAACCTCAAACAGCCGACACGAAAACAATTAAACAAAAACACGGAACACAAAAAAGCTTTTTAGGGGCCGACCATTTAACTCTTGGGGGGGTTGGTGATTTCTGGTCAGCAAGATATTTTTTTTCCAGCAACCTGGTGTGTAGGATATTTTTTTCCCTCCTAAATGCTCTGCAGGATATTTTTTTTTCTCTCCTCATTTCTCTGCAAGATTTTTTTCCCCAAAAAAAGTGTTGTGTTTACACAACCTCATTCCCAGGGTCTCTCTCTACTTCGAGAAAAGTACCCTGGTTAAGGCTGGTCACGTGTCTGCTAGGTTTTAGCAGATTCCAGAGATGTGATTGACGGGAGGGGCTGGAAAGTTATAGTTTGTCTCACCTACTGAGCCCATTAAGGAGTGGAATTTGTAAAACGGCAAACTCACAGCAAAGGAATCGTTACTCGATATAGGAGTTCAATGCGTTCAATGCTCGGATAAAGATTAGCTCCACATTTGGCTGAATTTTTCCCATCGACAGTTGGACGGTCTTTGGAATTTGTGGTGCTGAAAAAATTTGGCAAAGAACTTGGAACTAAAAACCACAACAGTAATAAAATGGACCGCGCGGTGAACTTAATTTTATTTTTCATTCGGCGAAATCACAACGTATGTATTTACTCATTCGTTTAGAGTCAAACACGTCGTATGTTCGCCCTCAAAGGTACTTGTGGATTTGATTTAATTATTCCCATGGACAGTTTGACGGTCATTTCCTTTTCTTGCAGCGAAAATTATCTACGGAAGAATTTGACAACAACGTCTGCACGCCAAATACGCTTGATTAAAGGGGCTCAGTCACGTTTGAAAAGCTTAGCAAAACTTTTCAAATTCGTTGTTTGCAATCCGCGTCAATCTTCTCCATCCTTAACCATCTGTTACAGCGAAACATTCAAATTTAGGTTTTTTGGTTTGTTTTCCTTTGTTTTCTTTTAATTAACTGTTCGTCTATTTTTGGTATTTAGCACTAGTTCATTAGTCGTTAGTATTCGTTATTGATAAATTAAATGTTAGGAGATCTCGGAAAAAATCCGAGTCCCAGATGGAATTTTTTCCGAGATCTCCTAACATTTAATTTATCATGTAGTTGTTGTTTCATCTTTAATGTATTCGTTATTGTTCGCTTTATTGTTTGTAGGAATGCTTATTTTTCGTTACTTCGAGTTGTTACGTAATCACTTGTCAAGCCTTTTTAGAATAAATAGGACCTAGGTCTTCGTTTTTTTACGCCACTTTTAAGTTTTGAAGCAGCAAGTTTTTTTTATCTCGTGAGTCAGGACACCGTTAAGGTAAACCTTTCTTCGTATTATCCGTTCCTTCTTGTTTGTTATTTTGGTCAGCTATTATTTTCTATTACTAATTTTTCTATTTTTCTGGTTTATATGCAGTACCGTACGAGTGCAAAGTTATTAAAGGGTTTGGTTCACGACTACGCGTAACTTCGGTTACACCATCCTTGTTCCTTTATGGTTTATTATCGTCTCTTTGATGTTTTGCTATCTTTACAAAGTGTTATTTTTAGGTTTCCTTCAATTTAACGGTTATTTTTTTTCGATGTTCAAAATAACTCAAGATGCCGTGACTGAGCCCCTTTAATTAAGCAGCTTATGTTTTTCGATCGGCAAAATCATAACAGAGGCATTGATGTATTCGCTTAGAGTTTGATACGTCCAGTGTTTGACAGAGACTAGCTTTAAAATTTGATTGAATTCATCGAATCAAAAGTTTGGCGGTCATTCGATTCTCTTACAATGTAAAATTTTGTAAGCAACAACGACATCGATCGCGCGTTGTAAAATGCATTGGCTTTTGTTTCAAAACTGTTTAGCGATAAATCCAGTTTTCGGTCAAGAAAGTAGCTCCAAGTTGAATGTATCCCATCGATAACTTCACGGTTATTTAATTCCTTTCGTGTGAAAAACTGATTAAATTAATCCGAAGCAGGTTGTTGACGGTTATTTGAAAAAGCAGTGAAATATAGGCAATGTTCCCTCTCAATCAACATCTCATAGTCATAGAAGTTCAGGTAGAGCCGAAGCACTGGCCAGGCAGGATCTCTGACA
>JAHPZR010019012.1:0-2500 GCA_019787425.1 Platygyra sinensis | reverse complement strand
ATTAAGAAATATAATCAACCAGTGGGCTTGCCGAAGAGTGACTTCTAGCCAGTTATTAATTATAGATCCTCTTGTCTACGGCTCAGACTCAAGGCTTCCGATGGACATCTCAGGATCTTTTCCTTGCTTCGGGCAGCGCATCCACCTTCTAGCAATACGCTGGGGGTACCGCCTCTCCAATAAAATATTTCCATTCTTCGTGATGCTTTTTAGCTTGTAATAATACTCTCCCTTGAAGAGGTAAACCTCCTTGTTGATCCATGTTGTCGCGGCGTCAAGATTTTTTACAGGTCGCCCAGCTCCACGAATCTTTGTCGGGTCACGCCTTGCTGCTTTCCCGGTAGCCTCATTGTAGCGCCAGTACTTTGGGCCTTTGAAAAAATAGGTCATATGACCTCTCGGTAAGGTGACGACTGCATTCACTTTATCAAAGCGTCGCGGGAACCCATACCGATCCTGAATGGATCCACTCTCCAATAAGCGTCTGCCATCGTATTCCCAGAAACTGTGGAAATGTCAAAGAGGAATTAGATATATAACCAACTTCTGATTGGTTAAGCATCCATGAGCCTGTAGAATATCTGACTCAAGCCGGGTGTGGATGAAAATAATTCAAGAAATGCCCAGTTGTTTCCAAAAGTGAGAATATTGCGAACTTGCCGCACAAATAGATTAACGCCTTCTTCTCTTTTGTATTTTACTACGGCTGCTACCAATCTCGCAATTTGATTGGCTAATTTGCCGTTGTCGATAAGAGTCCAGACAACGCTGCTCACGCCTGCCCAATGTGTCGCGAAAAGTCTTTTTCAGCTCCCGCTCAGACAAAAACATTTTCTTTGACGTTGATATTGTGGTAAATTTGTTGTGGACTCATTCGGTTGCGCCTCGCGAGTAACAATACACAAAATTTTGGCCACCGTGATGACGCTCGATAAGAGTAACCACAGACCACGCTAAACCACATTTGATTTCTTAATTCCCTATGACGCTTGCTTCAACCTGTGTTGTTGTTCTAAGCTCGAATTTTATTATTCTTGTTGATAAGTTATAGTTAAGTTACTTTCTCCAGGTGAGGGTTCAAATTAATAGCCCAGATAGCCCGGCAAGATATAGAACCGAAGGATTAGTTATTAGTTTTACGAAATGAACGCGACATAAAAGTGCAGTGGTGATGAAATAGTGGCGAAAGACAGTTATATATAGTCGTGGGAATCTGAGATATTTCATGAATACTTACGTTCGATCACACGAACTCAAACATCATATCTACGATTGAAAATGATTTTCAAATACGAAAGGCAGTGTTATGGTCTCTTGTTTTAGCTCATTTTGAGTTTCAGGCAAGGTAAATAGGAAAAACCAAAGTTCTTTTAGGCTACTTTTAGTATTTTAGGGTTGGGGATGATAAAAAGAGAAGCACAAACATCTCATTTATAATTTAGCCTATGATCTACTGAAAATGTAAGGAAAATCAAACACCGATTACCGTAAATCCTCCATTAAGCCCCCCCCCCTCTCAAATAAGCCTCCCCCCTTTTCAGAGGAGGAAAGTTAACAAACCCCCCTCCCCCTCGCCCCACCTGTATTCATCAAAAAAGTTAACGATTAATAATGTAAATAGAAGAGGAGTTTTCCAGAGATTTTCGTTTGTTAGTTGTGTACGACAAATTAATACAAATAAGCATTCTTATAACAATTACCGAAGAACATGAGGCCGAAAGCACAATTTTGAAGAAGAAGAATTTTTTTGTTTCTTTTAGGCTCCCACAAGTGAATTAAATACTTTTGACATCTACTTTAATGGTACAACACGTAAGTATACTCTGTCTGATACCACGGGTTTTTTTTTGCTACAGATGATGTTTTTCGCTAAATTACATAAGCCCTCCTCTCTTTTAAGCCCCCCCTCTCTATTAAGCCCCCCCCCCCCCCCTCAAAAGTGCTTGAAAAAAATAAGTCCCCCGAGGGGCTTAATAGAGGATTTACGGTATCAATTATTCGTAGAATAAAATCACTTACGTTTTCCCTTTGAAAAACACAACATGACCTGCTATGTTACAGTATGCAGCGTTAACTGGGGTTGGAACGTCAGGCCAATAGTCTCTCACTTTCTTGGGTTCGCTTTTTTGGAGAACACTGTTAACCGTCCAAAACTGATCTCCTTTGAAAAAGTACGTCAAATCGTCAACGAACACGGCGTCGTATCGAGTTCCCGGGGAGCACGCGGGATGACCCGAGGGGTTCGCCGTAGAGGAAGGTGTATCAGTTGTCATTGGTACAATTGCCGTCGCTGTCATCAGGTCAGTAGTTGGTAGTTCTGTGGTACTTGGTTGCTCCTTGGTAGTTGGCGGCTCGGTAGAAGATGGTAACTTTGTAGTAGTTGGTGTTTCTGTGGTAGTTGGTGTTTCTGTTGTAGTTGGTGTCTCTGTGGTAGTTGTTAGTTTTGTGGTAGTTGGTGATTCTGTGGTGGTTGGTGCTACAGTGGTAATTGTTGAAGGTT
>JAHPZR010019008.1:20000-49669 GCA_019787425.1 Platygyra sinensis | reverse complement strand
TGGTTTCATTTCCATGGCGTGCCTAAAACAAATACACACTATTAATAACACAGTACAAGGTTTGAACCGTAACTTAGAGATGCACGCAGCTCGTTCAATTGAAAAAAAAAAACATAGCTGAGTTTTAATTCGGTAAATTTGAGAGGAAGAGTGTTCAATAAAATGCACACGGGTGATTTAGAGTAACCGAGTAAACGATCAAGTGAACGAAAATACTGTAAGGAGCTGTATAAACGATCAAGTGAACGATCAAGTGTTGTTGTTGTTGTTAATACTGTAACTAGGAGCTGTAGGTTACCGTATTAGCCTAGAACATCAGCTTAAAATAACTAATATAATATTGGAAAAGCAAAAGAGTGCGAAGTACAATTCCTTTAAAAAACAAGGCCCACTAAGCGGGTAAATGTGGTTTACCTCCGTCATATTATCCAGAGTTTCCACTGCTCTACCAATAAGATCTGGCATGTCAGGAATCGGGTCAGAGTAATCTCCAAAATCCTCGGTAGGAGGGGGCGACATTTCCTTGTCTTTTGTTTCTTGCGGTAAGGTTTCTTTCTCCAAGCGTTTAGGAAGCAACGAAACCAGTGGAAAATCGTCATCAGAATCTGAACTGTCAGCTTCGGAAGACTCGATGATTCCTTGATCCTTACTTGGCGACTGAACTTCCAAGATCTACAACAGTGATTTCAAACTTTTACAACAACAAACAAAGAGAGGCTCAGTCACTATGTAATGAAATTGCTGTATCTTTGGCTAAAATTAAAATTTGCCTTCAGATTATAAGAAAACTTGAAATTATAGTATACCAAGGTAGAAAAATGCCGGAGAAAGGCAACACATGAGAAAAAGTAAAGCATGGCTTTGCATGTAAAAATTGCGAAGGATTGCAATTGATAAATTTGAAAACTTTAGGCTAAACTATTCAACATGTGTCGTCTGCGACAGCTTGGCTTCCAGATACCGATAGCATGAACGTAGTGAAACGAGCCCCCGGTGAAAGACCACAACCAATTGACAGAATAGCATAACAAGCACGTAGATAAAACAACGCTAAATGACTAAGTACATGTATCATGAAGAAAATGATTGCTTTTGATCTAATTATGCAAAAATAGGTCCTCTATAATTTTACACTTAACACGCAGTTAACCATCATCAAGTCAGGGCACAAAATTCGCAAGCTTTTATATTTTAGAGAACAAAATGAAAAATGAATGTGTTATCTATAGCAATATTTATACCAAAAGACAATTCTCGAAGTATATCTTGTACTTAGTCAGCTTAGTGATAACATTAGGAGTACCCAGTGGTCATGGGCAAATGGCTAGTTCGATTTAGTCTCAAAATGAGTAAAAACTCAGGTAAAATTTCAATATATCAGTACCATATATTACAACAATGACCACCAAATTCCAACTACACTAGAGATAGAACATTCTGTAGTTCATGAGCAAAGAGTGACTACATTGCCGAACTTTGCCGAACAAAACTACTTGTTGGCAAAATGACCACAATCATTAAAAAATAACAGTTTATCGCACTACTTCACAGACCTTTCCCCTCTCTTTTTCTTTCTTCTTCGCTTTTTCCTTTTTCTGAGTTTTCTCCTTGTCAGCTTTGGTTGTCGTCTTTTTCTTTGCGGGTGGTGGCGATTCTTCGATCTGTGGATGAAATGTGAAGTTTTTTTGAAAATCTATGCCAAGAAAAATGTTGATTCTTAACGCAAGTGTGGTTAAGGTTTTTAATCGAAAGTGAATACATACCAGTCTACGTTTAGCTTTTGCCTTACGCGGCGCCAGAGACTCCTGTGATGAAGGTTCCCGACTCGCCGGTTGGACTGGATAGCACTCTACAACTGCAGAGAACTCTTTTTTCGTTTTTCCCCAGAGAACACTAACTTTCTGTCCCTCCTTCAGTGGGGACGGATCTACGATGGTCGAACGATAAACATTCGAGTACTTTCCACGACTCCAGATAACACGAACTATTTTTTTGTCCATGCTGTAAAACACGTTCTCTGAGCAGAGGCAAAATGAAATGGAACTCACTTTCAACGCTTTTTATAGTTCTCTATGACTTAATTAGGATCAAAATTACTTCAGTTTTTGCCAAATTAATTGTTTCGAAAACAATAGATTTAGCAAGTTCGCGCATGCCATTTATATCTTTTTCTTTCAGCTTAAACAGATGCGCACGGCAACTTTTCATAATTAGTTTCTTTTCAACTCTATTCACAATAAAAAAATGATTTGTTTTCAATGATTCTCTATTCATTTGGCGAAGTGTGACTTTTTTTAGGCGGAGAGGTTTTCAAATTGAAATAAAAAAAACTTGTTTTTTTGAAGCGTGACAGAAACGGTATGTTTTCAATGATTCTCTATTCATTTGGCGGAATGTGATTTTTTTGGGCGAAGAGGTTTTAAAATTGAAATAAAAAAAAGATTGTTTTCTTGAAGGGTGACAGAAACGGTATGTTTTCAATGATTCTCTATTCATTTGGCGAAGTGTGATTTGAAATAAAAAACTTGTTTTCTTGAAGCGTGACAGAAACGGTATGCTTTCAATGATTCTCTATTCATTTGGTGAAGTGTGATTTTTTTTAGGCGGAGAGGTTTTCAAGTTGAAATAAAAAAAAACTTGTTTTCTTGAAGCGTGACAGAAACGGTATGCTTTCAATGATTCTCTATTCATTTGGCGAAGTGTGATTTTTTTTTAGGCGGAGAGGTTTTCAAGTTGAAATAAAATAAAACTTGTTTTCTTGAAGCATGACAGAAACGGTATGCTTTCAATGATTCTCTATTCATTTGGCGAAGTGTGATTTTTTTTAGGCGGAGAGGTTTTCAAATTGAAATAAAATGAAACTTGTTTTCTTGAAGCGTGACAGAAACGGTATGTTTTCAATGATTCTCTATTCATTTGGCGAAGTGTGATTTTTTTTAGGCGGAGAGGTTTTCAAATTGAAATAAAATAAAACTTGTGACAGAAACGGCATGTTTTCAATGATTCTCTCAACATTTGTAATCATCGTGTACTTTTTTACTTTGGTAGGGGTATGCATTTTAATTCAGTTCGCACAATGAAAATGGGATGTTTTGTTCATGGAGTGTTTGTAGAAAGGGGTTTTTCTGCACAGTAATTGATCATTCCTTTAGACAGAAATTGAGGTCTCGAAAGACATACTAATTTTAAGTCGTTGTAGTTGATTTCAAACTAAACAGAGCAACTACAACTCTTTGAAGTGATTTAATTATGTTGGTCATTGACTTTTATCAGATGTGTTGGCTCCTAAAAGAGCCGTTTTTAGCGACCTACAGTGCAATGTCGAATCCGAATTCGACGAAGCAGGGCGCGGTGGCTCCTAAAAGAGCCTTATTTAATATTTTGTTGCGGCGCCTTGAGCCTCCACCACAGCTGGAATTGCCTTGTGCAAAACGTGATCAATGTATTTTGCACACTTCTCCGGCGTGACTTTCTTCGCCCAGAACTTCTTGATACCGTGCACTAGTTCTTGCTTGTTGCGTGGCTTCACTTTTGATTCCAAGAAGAACTTGAGCTCATGCCACAAGTCTTCTATCGGGTTGAGATCTGGACTCTCTGGGGGGGTACGCCACCAGTTGATATTTTTTTCTTCGAAGAAAGCCTTCGCTCGTCTCGACGTATGTTTAGGGTCATTATCCTGCATGAACCGGTGGTCGGGAAGTTTTTCTCTAATGAACGGGACAAGTGTGGTCTCCAGGATGTTGCAGAACAAATCAGCATCCATGATGCCATCAAAGATACAAATCTTTGTGGCACCGTGTCTGCTAATTCCCGCCCAGACATGAACCTTCAGCGGATGTTTTGGTTTCGGTTTTCGCTTCGTTGGCTCGTCTACCTTCCTGTAACAGGTGCGCCGATACTGCACGAGGGAAATAGAACACTCGTCGCTGAAAATGACGTTGTGAAATGTATCGCCACTCTCCATGATACGCTGAGCGTACTCCAATCTCTTCACTTTGTTGGCGTCTCGTATCAGCTGACAATAAGCAGTCCGCTGTAGAGTCCAGCCTTGTTGCTTGCGGGATCTTCGCACTGTGGACGAACTCACTGCAACGCCACGCTTCGCCAGCTTTTTCTGGATCTGAGCGCTCGTCATCTCATCATTGCTTCGCATTTGCTGATCTATAAAAGCGTTTGCCTCTACAGATAGCTTCCTGGGTCTTCCAGAACGTGGTAGATTAGCTACGGAGCCGGTGAGTTGAAGCTTTTTGATAATTCGTGTTACACTGGCAAAGCTGACGAGTAAGCCTTCTCCTTTCAACAATTTAAATATCTCAGCTGGGTGGAGACCTTGCTTGTAAAGAAGCTCGATTCTTGTTCGCGTGTAATTGGAAACTTTTGGCATGATTACCACAAGAGAGTTTCAACGGGAATGATTGATTGCCGGCACGCCAGCAGTACTCAACACAAGCGGTTGCTATGGTAATACAAAAACTAGTTCGCGCGGAGTCTGGGTTACGCAAACATGGCCGTGTCTGCGAGTGGCCCTTGTGTTCAACAAACGTGAGCTAAGAAACCACCAAAGAACAACGGTGTAAGAGCTGCGATGCTTTCAACGTGAAGTAAACATTATAAGGAACCTTTGAAGTAATACAGGTGAGTCTCGTATAAACCTGTTGTATAAACGGACACGAGTTTGTCGTAAAGCTTACACTGTGAAGTGACATCAGAATAGAATCGTCGCGGCAAATTCAAACTGAACAAATTATCGTCCAGTAAATGCGTGGGAATGTTTGAGCAGAGCAAACAAAGAGCGAAATTTCGCTCAAATGTTCTAAGTCATTGATCGAACACTGCGAATTGTCACTCGAAAATTCGAAGTATCTTTTCGTTCCGAGCGAATTGTCGTTCGAAAATTCACGTAGTTGGAAACAATAGGCATCACGAATTATCGTGACTTTTCGTTGAAAATTCGCTTCCATCGAAAATTCGATATTTTTTCGTCGAAAAGCCAGGAAAAGCCGCGAATTTCGGCGAAATACGTTTGCATTACTTTTGCACAATACTGTAATTATTTTAACTTAAGATTTACTAAGTTACAATAGCGGAAAAAAACTATTCAAAGTAGTGGCCTGCTTAGCCTCTGACAGACTGTTTCATGTTACTGCGCCCCTATAACGAAAACTCTTCTTGAGGGCCTCAGTGTTCGGCCGCAGAATGAACAGATTATGTCTGTGGATGGTATTTACGCTGGTAAATTTATCAGACAGGTATTTGGGCTCAAGGTTATTAGCAGTTTTAAACATTAAAGATTTCAATTGTTTAGCGCGTCTGTCAGTGAGGCTTTCCCAATTTAGGGCACAAAGAATCTGGGCAGATCTGACATCCCAACGAGACCCTGTTATTATGCATGCTGCTTTATTTTGTAGTTTCTAGTTTTTGGCTGAGGCCATTACCGATCCCCACACAGCGCTGCAATAATTGAAATGTGGAAGAATCAGTGTCTTATAAATTGTAACTAGGGTACTTTGGGGACATATCGGTCTTAGCCTCATAAGGGCAGCAAGTACTTTGGCAACTTTACTAATGACCTTAGAGATATGAGCTTCCCATGAGAGTGTTTCATCCACCTGGACACCTAGGCATTTGTAACTGTTGACTCGTTCAATTAAGTGCCCATCAA
The DNA here is from genome assembly GCA_019787425.1 of Platygyra sinensis. Taxonomy (NCBI): domain Eukaryota; kingdom Metazoa; phylum Cnidaria; class Anthozoa; order Scleractinia; family Merulinidae; genus Platygyra; species Platygyra sinensis. Next base: position 44,007 of record JAHPZR010019008.1, on the reverse strand, counting down.
GGCCAATGTAAGGCTCACCAGGGAGCAAAGAGATTTTGTATCTTGTGCCTCTTTCTTGGTCTTGAGGACATTCAGACTTAGTCGGTTAGAGTCGAGCCATTGTTTCAGATTGCTCAGATCTTGGGTCAGGGATGAAAACAGCTCGTCAGGGTCGTTGGAGGCAAACGTGAGATTTGTGTCATCGGCGTACATCCTCGCATCTGATAAGAGGTTACAGTTTGGAAGGTCATCAATGTACAATAGGAATAGCAGGGGGCCGAGGATAGAGCCTTGGGGCACCCCGCAATGTATGCGACTAGTTTCAGACTTTAGATTGTTAATAACTGTAATTTGAGTTCTGTCAGAGAGGTAGTCTCAAAAAAGATTCAGACTTGCACCTTTAAACCCATACAGCTCCAACTTTGACAGAAGGATCTCATGGTCAATAGTGTCAAATGCCTTTTTTTAAATCTATAAACAGAATGGCATTTGTTAAAACCATCATCGATGTTAAGATACCAATTGTCTGTGATATCAATGAGAGCCGTAACAGTGGAGTGCATGGGTCTAAAGGGAGACTGATATTTAAAAAGGTTATTCTCATTTAACTATGAAAGAAGTTAAAAACTTCATATACTGCGTGGCACTTGTTATTACAGTAAAAAATAAAGGTTAAAAATGTTGCTAGAAGTGTCAAAGTCTTAGCAAATGTCCAAACGTTTCGGGACTGTGCCCTTCATCAGTGGAATGTTCGTTATGAATTGAGCCACGTTTCCTGTTATTCAATTTAAAATTTGAAAGTTACTTTGTGCATGTGTTGGCAAACTTCAAATGAACTGAAAAGTCAGCATTGAGGCCGCGCACCTGACATTTTCCAAGACGAAAGATGAGACGCATCTCCTGCCTCTTCCTCTGTTTGTTCCCATCGTAGAGTTTGATCCCGCGGACCAGCACGCCCGCAGCAGTATGTCCGTTAGAACTGAAGTGTTCTGCGACGGGAATACCAGGCGCATTGTTGTTGATGCTTCAGAGGTGTTCACCAAAACGTTCCCTCGGAGTCCGCCGTGCGGCCTCAATGCTGATTTTCGGTTCATTGAAGTTTGCCAACACATGCACAAAGTAACTTTCAAATTTTAAATTAAATAACAGGAAACGTGGCTGAATTCATAACGAACATTCCACTGATGAAGGGCACAGTCCCGAAACGTTTGGACATTTGCAAAGACTTTGGCACTTCTAGCAACATTTTACACCTTTATTCTCATTTAAATATGTATATATATGATTAAAAATGGCTTTTTCAAAAAGTTTGCCTATTACAGAAAGTACAGAAATAAGCCTGTAATTTGTTGGGTCAACCTTCGAGTCAGCTTTGTAAATTGGAGTTACTCTAGCACTCTTCCAGTTGTTGGGATTGATTCCAGTGGAAATAACTAAATTAAATATACGAGTCAAAGAAGATGCAAACCTACCTAAACACATCCTGTCCTCCCTGATCAATGACTTCAGCCAACTCATTTAGGTCATATGGAATTTTCTGGGGTCTGAGAAAATATTGAAATTAAAGATTGTGAATCTAAGGTGATGGATTTAATAACATCATAGTCAAAAAATATTTTACCTTGTAGAGCAACCCAAGAAGTGCCTGTCAAATCTCAAACAATGTTTGTGCTCTTGGCATATCAAGAGAGAATCGAGACAGGGGCTTTGTCAACCCAAATATGTGGAACATGTCCTTGACATTTGTTATTTTAACCATCTTTTGCCAGTAATGTTCCAGTGGAAGAAGATTGAAGATCCTATTGTCTTTCTGAAGGAGGATTACACTGTTTTGCAGAATAAACTTTTAGGTGCTTTAGAGTGTAAGTTTCTCTTTTACGTCTTAGAAAGGTATGGTACAAATATAGTGTTCATTTATGTGTGGCCTCCCTCTCCCCAATAAGGTAGCTGTCATTGTTCATTATTATGACATATTGTAAATGTTTCCCCAATTTTATGCAATGTTTCAAAGAAGAAAGAAACACAAATGTGACCTTGCAAAAATGTACACTAGTAGATTTATTTGAATGGCTAAAAACTGTTTGCTTGCTGTTTGCCATACGTTTGTCATTAATGGATGCCGTTCGAATGGATTGGGTCATCTGTTCAGAAACAATTCCAACCGTTGGAACAGCTGTTGATATCCATTAGCTAAAATGTCCAGGTATTCTTTTGAATGGCTAAAAACTGTTTGCTTGCTGTTTGCCATCCATTTGTGATCTGTCCATAATTAATTGATGCCATTTGAATGGATTGGGTCATCTGTTTAGAAATATTTCCAGCCATTCAAACAGCTGCTTCTATCTGTTCACACAAAACTAATCGGCTGTTTCATCAGCCATCGGTCTTTGATGGGACTCAGGTTTCTGAATTATCTGTTCAGAAACAGCTTTATTCAGCCACCTGAATGACTGTGTTCATTCAGAACAAACATTCAACCTTTGAGATTCGAACAAGGATGTTTGTCCATTCTGAAAACTAGGTGAGATGCATGGCCAGGGAAAGCACCTATACCCCATTTTTCACTTGCTGTTTATCTTGCTGTACCCCATCTAACTAAACTAAAACAACTTTGAAAGCTGAAAAAGGAGGCTCTAAAGGCCAACATACATGAGGGGTTTTGGTCCAGGGGCACCTTTCGGGAGTGAAGCTGGCATGGGGCTGGCATCATCTGTTTGAAAATTTCTTAGTTCACATGGCTGGCATCATCCCTTTAAAATTTGTCCTCTGCTCTCCAAACATTAACAGCATCTGAAATTTTTCATGAATATTTTTTGGTCTCGCAGCTTACTTCTTTATCTTTATGGCAATTCTGTCAGGAATATTATGGTTATGAAAGCGAAGATTCTTCAACAGACGTTTTTGCCTCTTGTGTCCCCAGAGTTTCTAATATGGGCTCTGTAAATAAAATTAAACTTGCTACCAATCAAATGCAATGATGGTTCAGGTTACACCATGATTTGGAATAATGATTGCTGATTACATAATTATAGTGAAGTTCATTTGAATTCCCTTTTATTTCCACAAGGCTGATATCAGTGTTGCTGGTTACTGGGAAGACTTTTGTCAGCTTGTTTAGTTTTAGAGATAACACATCTTGAAGTGATTGCTAGTCTTTCAAAGTGAAGTCTCTTGATCTGTTAGCAAGTTTGTTCAGTAGCTACTGTATTTACCTGTATAGTAATCAATCCTGTGTATAAGTCGACCCCCAATTTTTGGGGCCAAAAACTAGATTTTCTTAATTTCCAGGTAAGAATACACAGGAAAATATGGTAGGTGGTACACCAGTATTGAAGACCATATCAATTTAACCTATACTATCCATGCTGCTTGTACTTAAGGTGGCTTGATTGGATTTTTGTGTTACCATACCATTAGACACTAAGTGACTAGACCACCACCACAAACCAGAATACCATTAAGTCAACCCTTGTGGACATTGTTTGCAATAACATTCACAACAGCTTTGTTTCTGTTGTATTTTGAGACCTTGAAAAATGTTGCTATTGTTAAGACAACTATGTCAAGTTTGAGATCTTAATGTCATATTTCTGAAATTATGCCTGTTGGCAAGTTAGTCAGTCTTATGTTAAATGAGGTATGACGTCATTTCATTGCTATGGTAACTCGGATTTTGGTCAGTGTACCCTATTTGAAACTTTCATCTTTTCCTAGCACACCACTAATGTTTGATTTTCTATTGGATTGATAATGGTTGTGTTTTAGTCACTCTGTTCAAGTTGAATGGTATTGTTACTCCAAAATCTTCTTTTTTTCAAGTTGAATTTGCATTTGTTTACCAGAGCTTCATTTACAATAGCTTAATTTGGTGAGCAAAGCTTCATGACCTTTTCCATAATTGTTTATTCTGTAGTAAACATCTTCATTCTCTCAGTTGACATTTTAACTATGTCCTGGTATCCCGCTTTGATCTCCCGGATTCTTGTTAAATTTTCTTTTGCTTTTGTATTCTTTTGCTCTGCCTCATTTCGATCTTTTGTAGTGGATTCCAACTTCTGCCTTGATTTTTTAAGTTCATCTTTAACAGTCGAAAGCCTTTTCTCAGTGTTCTTTACTCGCTCCGTTACAGACATCTTTTTACACTCTAACTTTTCAAGTTCTTCCCTCGTTGTAGAGTTTCTTGTACAATTTATATATCAAGCTACACATTTCCTGTGATAAAGCCATGTTGCTCATCAACACACAAAAATTGTTACTCCAAATTCTGATCAAGCCACCTAACAATTTTCCAAAACTCATTTTTTGGCATTTTGGAAAGTTGTTACTCCACAGTCTGATCAAGCCACCTTTTAAGTGCCATTGTGTGAATTTCTCTATAGTTTTGACACTGGTTACTCAGCATAGTGAGGGAAGTTTGCCTGTTCCCAAACAGTTGTACCTGGTTTGTATCAACAAAATTCAAGGTAACTGAGATTCACTAGAAATTGTCTATATAGTCCAGGAGCTTGTGTATTTCCATAGGCTTTTTTTGGAAGAAAGCAATGCAGTAGCCTAGCACTGTTTTTTGGGGCCATAAGGTGCTAAAAAAATGTTATTGACAGTTTTGTAAAGTGTTAAGAGGCTATTTATGGGCTTCTGAATTTGCATGTGACCCACCATGGAAATGAGGCTGAACAACTATGTCATCATATCTTTCCAATTCAAGGGATCTCAAACAAACTCACTTCAATTACTAAGTAGACATTCTTTAAGCCAGCCAATAAGTTATAACTATCAATGATGGTCTTGTGATTAATCTAGCATGAGACTGAGGCTGATAAACAATGCATACAATTAGGATCAATCCATTTGGCAGAACCTTGGCCAAACTCATCAGATATACTAATTGAAGAGGCCTGAAGACAGTAATTTGCTGATATTCAATGAGAGTCAGCATGCAAACAAGGGTGGTAAGATTTGCTTGTTCAAGTGAAAAACCATTCGTGATCTAGGCAAAACTCGACATGTATAAAAGGTTGCAACATAGGGGTCTGTGCAAGACAGCCCATTTTTGTGGCACTAGCATCAGTTGCTTGGACATTTTTTTGTGCAGCCATGTTCAGCTAGGTGAATGATGGCTTCTGGTGCTAGTGCCAGCTTTGTCATCACTTGTAGCCATCTGTTGTCTTGTTTCTTGCAACCAGAGTTTTCAGGAGATGGTATGTCAGGGTTTTCCACAATATTGTTGTTCCACACCATAACTTGATAATGTGTGCATAGTGCAGCTTCACATAGAGCACCTTGGCTTGGTGGTAGTCTCTGATTGGGCCTGCTTCTTGCAAAATAATCATTATCAGGGATGTTTGACAATGGAAAGTGACTCCTTTTGCACATAAAGTTCACATACCAACTTCTTGATAGCCTTCATGGTTTCATCAGACAACGTCTTCATCAACATTTAGAAATGCTTTCCAACACAAAGGTTTTGCATGGCCCAAAAAACATGTGGTATTATCTACTCCACTGAGTGCATCAAATGCAGACACAGCAGTTGTTCTTGCTTCCTGAAAGCCCGAGGTGTTGGTTTTAGCTTAACTGCTCTGTGAGTGTGCCTTATCCTGTAACAAGAGACACCTTAGCACAGAGCTCTGGATATCATCTTAAGCAAGAGCAAAGACATCAGTGTCAGGATTGGACTTGAAACTCCATTGCACCTTCTAATGTAGCATCAGCAGCATGAAAGATGGTCTTTTTGTTGGCTACTTCCTGATTGCTCTGTAGATTCTCACATCTTTGTGTTCTGCCTTGCATTTACTACCTCGTGCAACAACAACTTGCCTTCTGCCCTGTCTACTAAAATTTGTCATCACCTTGTCTGTGAGGTAGGTGGCTAGCTCCATCTTTGTTTTAGTGTGTGACAGAAGCTTCTTCATAGGAACTCTTAAAATTTTGGTGAAATCTGTGATACTATAGTAGACATCATCCTTTGTTTGTCAAGGATCACATTTAGTCAGGGAAGGTCAAGTTGGCATTTTAGACCTTTTGTTACTAATCTGCCTCTCTGTAAGATGCAATGATACTGCTGCTTGGTACAAACTCGCAACATGCTGGTTGTGGGGATTTTCCGGTAATCCTCTTTCTCTTGAACTGAGGAAGTCTACCTCAGTGTGGGCAGTACTAGGTCTTTGGCATTGTCATAAAGGTAAGAGAGAGACAAGAAGGGTGGAACCTTTCATAAGAATAGTTGTTACTAAAGAAAATTCTGCCCTCATATCTTTCTATTCCACAAGAACAAGTGTCATTCTTGGGTAATGCTGGGTAATGTAGGTGGTACAGTGCACCTTTGAAATACCACCATCCTAAAATCTCCGCAAGAATGCATATTTTCCAGAATGTTTCTAGTTTAGGCAAAACAAAGTTCCAGTGCTGTACATGTAGACATATATGCTGCACAAATAAGTGAATGTTTTTTTTGCCGTATTAATGGCACACAACTCAGTAATCATATTACATTTGGAACTGAGAAAAGCTGTTGCTGTACTTGATAGTAGTAGCTGTGGCTTTTTTCAGCTGTAAATTCCCATTTACTTTTTCCAGGCAGGGACTTTTATATTGAACGTAGTCGTCAAAGTTGCCATCAGTGATGACTACTGGACATTTAACTTCTCCGCATCCACTTCTACAACAGTCACATGACGTAAGAAAATCAGGGGTGGCATGAAGAAATGAATTATCTTTGTTGATAAATAACTCGCACTTCTTGACCCCCAAGTTCACATGACATACTTTTAAGGATGCTTCATATGCCTTTGTAGCATGACTTTCTTTTTTTTGGCCGTAGATCGTAGCTTTAGTGTTGACTTTATAGAGGCTTGGATAACAAATTGTCATAATCAAAGACTGGGAGCCAAATTCGAAGAGCAATCCAAGAAGTTCTGGCCCAGTATGAAAATGGTGATGATGTCAATCCAGCATTGTTGTGGGAAAGGATAAAAATAAAACTCTGTGAACAGTCTTTAAAATATGCTGGGAATAAAAAAGCAAAATTAAATAGGAAAGAACAGGAGCTTGAAAAGAGAATAAACGTGCTGCAAAATTTGATTGAATCCAACCACATTGGAGAACAGGAAAAGCAGGATGCCTCCATAGAACAGGAAGAGAAAAAGCAGAGTTGGAAAGAATAATCGAGTATAGAACGAAAGGTGCAACTTTGAGAGCAAGATGCAATGGCATAATAAATGAGGAAAAAATACGAAATATTTTTAAACTTTGAAAAATGACACTTCAATAGTGGGGTTATTAGCCAGTTAAAAACTGGAGACAGCTCTTTTGTCTCCACTGACAAGGAAATCTTAAATGAGTGCAAACATTTCTATAAGAACCTTTATAGTTTCCATACAGATGATTAACAAGTCAAGGATAGTAACTTTTTCTGCAAAGACTCAACCAGAAAAATATTAGATAGTGACGAAAAAGAAGACTTTGAGGGTCTACTAACCAAAGCAGAATGTCTGCAAGCAGTGAAAAATATGGAACCAGACAAAACACCAGGAAAAGATGGACTTCCTGCTGATTTCTATAAAGTCTTCTAGAATGACATATCCGATTACCTCGTAAACTCAATAAATGATGCTTTTGGAAAAGGACAACTGTCAGTGACCCAAAGGTGGGTAGTTATTAAACTTATACCAAAAAAGGATGTAGAACCAGATCTCATAAAAATTGGTGTCCAATTACCTTGCTAAATTGTGACCATAAAATAGCTTCTAAGGCAATTGCAAACCGCCTTAAACTAGTTAACAGCGATCAAATGGGTTTTATAAAGTGAAGATTTATTGGGGAAAACATCCAATTAATAGATAGTGTGATAAATTTTGCTGCCGCTAGGACTGCTGCTTTTTTGGACTTTGAAAAAGCTTTTGACTCTTTGAATTGGTCTTTTATACAGAGAACTTTTAAACACTTCAACTTTGGCTCATCAGTGACTGGATCAAAACCTTTTACAACAACACTGAAAGCTGCGTTCTGAACGTGTTGAGGTACTAGCTGAAAAAAGACACACCTAAAGACATCATGGGCATCTTTGTAAACCAAAACAAAATATAAAGAAGTCATTACGCTGACGATACAACTCTTAGTCTAGATGGATCAAAAAATCCTTGATGCTTTCTTTATAAGTGTTAAAACGTTTCAGAACAGTATCTTGCCTGAAGCTAAACAAAAAACTGAAATACTTTGGATTGGAGAAAACACTGGAAGAGATGAAATACTCTGCCTTGAAAAAAAAAACAAATGGGTAAAGGACAAAGAAAGGCCTTAGGTGCCTGGTTTTCAACCGACCCAAAAGTAACTATGGAGGCAAACTACTCAAATAGACTGGCAAAAGGCAATGAGTGCCTATTCAGCTGGGAATATTGGCGATTGAGTCTTCTTGGAAAGATTACAGTATTGAAAAGTTTGATAGCTTCAAAACTGGTTTACATCCTGTCACCGTTACCAACAAGTTACCATGTGCTTAAAGAATTGAGCAAATCTTTCTTTATTTTTCATGGAACAGCAAAGGGGACAAAATCAAGCAGAGTGTGGTAATTGGCAACTACTCAGTCGGAGGTCTAAAGATGATTGATTTAGAATCATTTAAAGTGGTACTATGACAAAAATCGCACCTTTCCTATTTAAGCCATTTTGAAACATAAACAAGTAGCCTGCATGAGAACAAAAATGCTGCTTACTATTTTCAGATCTCTTTTCGTTACAAAGATATTCGAGTTTGTAAAATATGCAAATTATCTAAGTGGTGATGTCATATACTCCACCAGATTTTGTTTAAATATGGTGAAAAGGGATATCTTGGCCAGTTTGTATCGGAAATGTTTGATTCTTGGCAGTAACATTCTACTTAATGTGCTCCACAATATGAGCTTAACAGTTCTGTTATCATGATAACATACTGGGTTCCAGACCTCCCCCATATCAAAAGCTTTTTTGGCCACCTTTGACATTCCATTTTGATATTTGCTAACAGCACTTCATATGTATGATCCAGCAAGCTTATAAATATGTGACTGTCATGCGAAAACGTACACTAACGGTTTTCCGTTAAACGGCTGAGACGAACGGCCATCGAACGGTTGACGACTGGCTAACTAAGCTGTTTGAAACGGTTTCATCGAACGGCTAAACGGTTTGTTAAGTATTCCAAATGGGCAACCAAACCATTTGAACAGTTCATGAAATTTCTCGAACGGTTTGCCAAAACGTTCGAATGGCTTATGAAATCTTTTGAATGGTTTGCCAAACATTCGAACAGTTTATGAATCCACCGAACTGTTTGTCAAAACGTTCAAACAGTCGCAAGCGGTATTTGCAAAATCAATGGCAAAGTGAAGGGAATTAATATCCATTGACAAACTGACAGGCTGGCATCCTGAAAGGATAGTACTTGTTGTGTATACCCATAGGTTCAAATAAGGAGAATAGGTGTAAGAAAATCGTTTTACTTTCACTAACCATTCGAACTACTTTTTAATACTGTTTGTGCCATTCTGAAGGCTCATCGACAGTCACGCTGTTACTCCACACTGATTGGGTAATGCTAAAGAATACATCCAATCAGAGTGGAGCAAACAGCGTGACTGTTGTTCTTTTACACAAGAATTCCGGTCCGCGGAAGCTGGTCGCTTTTTGTGTTCGATTTGGAAGCAGGGCGATTCAAGGAATTGCTTCAAATATTCTGGGAAACAAAGGGGCTTTAGTCATGGGAATTTCTACCCTTGCTTTCAAACTCTTCGTCCGCGAACATGTGGCTCTCTACACGAAACAGGATTTTCTCTTGCACATCAATACCACTTTGAATGTCGAAGTTCTTCCGAACCTTACTAACAACCTTCGGATTAAAGCCCCAAGTCGTGGCATCAAAATTGTCACTGGTTAGAAACGATCCATTTTCGTAGTTGAGTGGCTCTTAGCCACTTTGATTCCTTCCTTTAACCGCGGTGAAAACAAGACAATCAGTGCGCTTTCAGGTGAGTTTTGAATACAGATCGCGGATTTAAAGCAGTTGCCGGGACTTTAGAAAACAAAAATGATAATGTTAGGTAGGTGATTTTATTGAACAACTGAATAAGCCAAAGGGTCGCTGACTTGTTTATGAACGGTTGACCAAGCCGTTCTTACGGTAGTAGGCTTTTAATCGAACGGTTGACCGAAGCGTTCGAACAGATTGAGAAATTTAGCGAACGGTTGGCAAAACGGTTCGAACGGACTGAGTAATTTAGCAAACGGTTGACCAAACGGTTCGAACGGATTGACGATTTTAGCAAATGGCTTACCAACTCGTTCGAACAGATGCAAATTTTTTAGAACGGTTGAGCCAAGCCGTTCGAACGGATGCAAATTATTTTCGAACGGCTTACGAACGGTCTGGAAATGGAAAACTGTTCGGAAATGGTAAACCGTTAGTGTATGTTTTCGCGTGAAAGGTCACATATGTTAGCTCAACTTTGTGGCCATATTTAACATTTTCATGCTGAAAATCAGCAACATTGAAATCAAGTGGGTGGGGACTGGAAAAGAGTGAGTTGCCATGGAAACAGAATTTTTTAAAGTCGTAGGTGTGTTTCCTGTAGAACTACTAGCCTGCGAAGTTTCAATGTTGCACTGCAAATTGCACAAGATAGCCATACTTATATACTCAATATAATATTGGGTTGAGTGTGTGACGTCATCAGTCATCTCATTTGCATATTTTACCCATTTTTCAAAGTTAAATATCTCCGGAACTAATGCGGATATTTGTAAATGGTAAACGGCATTTTTATTTCATGGAATTCTATGCAATGCACTAAAAAAAACAAGGGGTAACAGGGCTCGAAATTGCGCCGATACGGTCGCCAATGCGACTAAAACTTTTAACTCGGCGACTAAAAAATTAAGTTTAGTCGCCACTTTGGCGACTATGTTCCCCTTACAAATAAAATATTAAAGGTGAGAAACAATCTCTTAAGCCTTATTTCTGCTTTTCTGCAAAGAGGAAATGTAAGTAAGTCTGTTTACCTTTTTAAAAAAAACTTGAATCGCGGTCTTGAATCGCGACCCGTCAAGACAACGTTACAGTGGCTTTTGCATGGTGATCGCGGGTGCAATATTTTGTTCAAAGGCTGCTGAATTTAAAAGCGTTCTGTCGCAGATTTTGTTGCAGATTTTGTCAATTTCTTTTCAAAAACTCAGTACAACAAATAAACAAAACAAGCAGGAGTTCCTGGAGTCGTGGCCCGGAGTATTAAACGTGTCCTTAAAAAGCTTACTCTGACCAGCAGAATTACATTGAGATGAGGAGGTCTGGTACTACTGTAAATGGCTATCCGCCATGTTTGAGTTTTTGTTTTGCCTTCGCAGCATACAATTTTTTACATGCGATGACACAGCTAGAGTTGTTCCTGGCGAAAGTAACCCTGAAATGTTCTTATTACTTTGTTTGCTTTCTGCCTGAGGTAAGATTGTCAAGCCTTCAGGAGTTTTTTCTTTCTTGTTTTCATGTTTTAAGTCATTCTGGATCGATTATTTCGGTCTGTCCAACAACGGCAGCCACAATCTACCGGAAGCTGAACAACAATGCTAATTAAATGAGGCTCTAATGTGAGTTTCCCTTCTTGTACTACATGTATCTGACAACTAAATTTTTGCATTTGGCGACCTTCTTTTCTTTAATAGTCGCCAAAAGGCGACTTGGAAGGTTTTTTAATTTCGAGCCCTGGGTGAAAATTTGATCATAGTATCACTTAAACAAAGCACTCAAATCTACCTGGGTCAAAAAAAAACCTTGACCCAGAAAATCATGGTAATATAAGATAAACGATAGACCGAGTAGATTCATCGTGTCTTTAAATTTTGACAACAAATGAACGAAAACAAGATTTTAAAGGGCAGTTATATTTCGGTATAAACTATACCATCATCAGACTAAAAATGTATACAAAATTAGCAGCTTAAATAGAAGGTACCAGTATACTCAAGAGAATAAGTAAAGTTCCCTGCTGGATTTTAATCCATTGTTACGAGATGGCGATTGTCGTTTGATGTGGAAGGCCTCTTTGTATAATAGCAGGTTCCAATTATCGTCAAAATCTAACACACGTCACAACTTCTTCGTTCCTTTAAACGAAAGCTGCGGAGACATTTAAAAAACCCTAACACCCAGATCAGAATTTGTGAGAAAACCACAAAATTGTGCTTCTACACCAACAACAAAGATAAAGTGCCACTTTTAAACAAATCACACGTCGTCTACAAATTCAGTTGTCCTGGCTGCCAGTCATCATACATTGGCAAAACTGACAGAACCCTTCTCACCCGAACACGTGAACACGCTGTAACTGATAAAGAGAGTGCGATTTACAAACATCTACGCACGTGCGAACATTTAGCCTTTATCCATAATTTATTAAATCTACCTGACACACTAAATAACATCACCGCACCAACTATTTCTAGCAACAAGGATTACGTAATCAATGTAGTTCAGAATAACACAAGGGTGTTAGATTTTGACGATAATTGGAACCTGCTATTATACAAAGAGGCCTTCCACATCAAACGACAATCGCCATCTCTTAACAATGGATTAAAATCCAGCAGGGAACTTTACTTATTCTCTTGAGTATACTGGTACCTTCTATTTAAGCTGCTAATTTTGTATACATTTTTAGTCTGATGATGGTATAGTTTATACCGAAATATAACTGCCATTTAAAATCTTGTTTTCGTTCATTTGTTGTCAAAATTTAAAGACACGATGAATCTACTCGGTCTATCGTTTATCTTATATGTCCTGAAATTATCGTCAGGTTCTGGCTTTTAAATCATGGTAAATGGAACTACTTTTTTGACTCTGAATTGCAACTTTTTGGTGGGTCTGCCATCTTTAGAGGCAACCTCAAACAGGATGACTTGCCAAAATGTGGCATTTTGGATCTCTTCGTTATGTAAATCTTGCAAATCTGGTCAGAAGTAAGCTTTAATCCTTGGGTGACCTTTATTGATCACTACCTTTTATCTAGCTTTTGACTCAATTTCTTCATAAAAATGGACAATAGACCAGTCGTTTATAAACCGTTGTACGCAAAAGGCATTACAAATGTTGCCCATCTAATGAAAGATTCAACTACATTCCTTTCTTATCACAAGTTTGAAAAACTTTTCGACATCAAATCAAATTTTCTTCCTTTTCAAGGGCCTTATATCTGCATTAAAATCTCTAAAACAATTAAGTAGAGATTGTTCTCTAATTAGGAACAAAAAGTGTGAAGATTTTCATGAACAGTTCTTGAAAACTGAAAAGGCCAACAAAGTAGTCTACAAGAGGCTAGTTCGTATTAAAAAAAACAGCTTGCTCCCTGAAGTCAAGAAAAATGGTCTGATGACTGCAAGCTGGAGAACAACGTAGCAACTGACTGGAAGTCAGTTTACCAACTTCCTTTCAATTGTACTAAAATAACTAAATTAATCACTTTTCAGTTCAAACTACTGCATACTACTCACCTGTTATGGTTTTGCACCAACACTTCAAGCTTTTGGCAAAAGTTTAAGCAATGTTTGATAAATGACAAAAACTTTCCAACAATACAGAATAGGGACCTTACCTTTTCAATCATAAATGGTTTAAGACCCAATGCTTTCAAAACCAAAAAAATCCATCACTTTATTTTAATTGCTGCGAAGCCACCAGGCTTTGCAGCAGACTAATTTCGGTTGGACCAGCCTGGATTGCCAAAATGTATGTATATCACTGCATTTGCCTTGATTTCAAGTAATCAAAATCAAGGCTCTATTGATTTGGAAGAACTTCGACCATCAAAGTCGTATCGATGTGGAAGAGAAAATCCTGTTTCATGTAGAGAGCCACGTTTTCTCAAGCAAAGAGTTTGAAAGGAAGTTGAAGGTTGTACAGATTCTCATCAATAAAGCCGATTTGTTCCTCAGAATATTTAAAGCAATTCCTGGAACTTTCTAATGCTTTGAAACCCTTTAGAATGTGGAAACACTTTGGAAACCCTTAGAAATGGTTCGAATACTCTTTTAAAACCCGCCATGAAAATGTAGATGGGAAAATATTCTCCTAGTTTGCGTTCACTATCCATATGCTGGCGAATGCGCGACAGCACTGCATGTTACAATACTTGTTTGCAAAATGTTATTTTGCCGCATGATTCGGTATTGTTTTTTACTTATAGTTGTGGAAAGATGAAAAGTTCTAATGCATGGGAAACTTCTAAGTTTAGTGGAAAAAAATTTCGGACATTTGCGAATGTAAACATGCATAGGTTATGCACCAGTCAAAGTAAATCCCTGCACCCCCACCCGGGAAAGGCAGGGACACTGGACAGAAGAACTCAAAAAAAGGAGCCAATGTCCCCAACCCCAGGGTAACATTTTCATTTTAGTGGCCTTGCTTTCCCCCACCTACCAGTGAAGGCATATGCTGAGGTTCCAATTTTCAATTAACTTAAACAAAGGGAAATATAATCAAGCTGGATTAAAAAAATTCTAAACACAGTGTAAGCATTTGGGCATCACCAAAATTAAAGCACATCATAAAGTACCTTTTTCACCAACTGAAGTCTCGCTCTGTTGTTTATCTTTGACAAGGGATCCAAATCAATGAAATCATTCCATTCGGCATCGTATTGTTGTACTATTAAGTGGCTGTCCCGCTAACAGTGGTCCGGTCAATTTTGGGTCAGAAAAAAGTTAGCCTTTTTATTTTTTGGACGAAAAGGACTTAGTGTGTATATACTAAAACCAGTATGTTTTGTTGTAATTTCTGCTTTTCTTTTTTGCTACACCCCGAAACAACTTCAGCTGTCTGAGGAGAGATTTTTGGTCGATTCAGTAATTCATCCCTCCACCAATTTCTATTCAAAATTTTAACTTGTAAAAGCTTAATTCATTTATATTGTTTTTGTGACGTATTTCTATTTTGATTGCATACAAAAAGGGGGGTGAGTAGGGGTATGTAAATCCGCCGATCCGCTAAAATTAATGGCTGAATCCATCAATTTGCTCAAAATTCAACTAAATTCGAATCCGCAAATTGTTTGCCGCGTTAGATGATACGCAAAATACAAAGCCACTTCAGATGTTGGAGATGCCGTGCGTGATATTGTGGTTTAGCGGTGAGGATGACTATCAACGAAATATTTATGTAACTAATGTCATTTTCTCCACTGCGTGGCATCCTGCACATAAAAGAGAGTGAGGGACGTTTCTGCAGGAACGTTGAGATCCATGATCCGAACTTCCTTACAACCAAAATCCAAAATCCGGGCCCAACAACTGGATAAAACCATGACCGGCTGTGACCAAAGGATCCGCAGATCCGTTAAAATCTCCCTCTGAATCCAGAATCCGGCTAAGATATTTATCAAATCCGCCGATCCCTACACCTATTCACCCCCTTCAAATGACCTGCTTTTCTTCGCTGGTTGACCATGCATTCACAGATGAAAACTGATGATTGAAATGTATATCCTGTTTCATTGTTAAATACCTCAGCCCCTCACTGAGTTCGGCGAAAGTCGTAAGGTTCTTCAAGTTGGTGGAACTCCTCTACGTGATACTTTGTCAGTAATAAAACCGGCTTCAACATAACTGATGAAGATGATATCTTAAGTGGCTGTCCCGCTAACAGCGGTCCGGTCAATTTCGGGTCAGAAAAAAGTTAGCCTTTATATTTCTTGGACGAAAAGGACTTAGTGTGTACCCCGGGGGGGGGGGGTACTCCCTTATTTGGGCTATACGGGGACGTGCCGCTGGATAGGGTATGGTTTTTTGACCTCCCTGTCCTAAACAGGGTATACAATTCGACTTGCTTCTGTCCTAAACAGGTTAGAACCTGTCCTAAACAGGGTATATTTTTTCGAGCCGAGAGACTTTAACCCAGACTGCGAGCAGTCTCTTTCTTTTCTTAGCCTGCGGCGCGGAGCCTGCGAGAAGTTGAAAGAGCATGCGATCGAGCGGCAGAAAAGCGACGCATTTTTTTTCCTGATTTGTGCAATATCAACTGAGTACCCCGACAAATGGTAGGTATAGTTTCTATGTCTTGGATAACGTGATGAAAGAAAGATGTTACTGTGTCGCACAGACGTGAGGGATCCTGCTGGTATATATATTGTTTAGGGATATTTTTCTCTGTAAAAGTTCTATTGGTGCTTTAATCAAAATAAAATTAACCTCAAAAATAAGTTCCTCTTATTCATTATACAAAAATTGAAGAAATCATTCCTCTTTGATTTGCTATTTAAAAAAATCGCCCTTCCAAAGATGCAATGACGACATTTTGCCACGCTATTTTAGAGCTTA
Organism: Platygyra sinensis; assembly: GCA_019787425.1. Lineage (NCBI taxonomy): Eukaryota > Metazoa > Cnidaria > Anthozoa > Scleractinia > Merulinidae > Platygyra > Platygyra sinensis. Next base: position 27,690 of record JAHPZR010019008.1, on the reverse strand, counting down.
ACGCTTGACGGCTTTTTGTTTAGTTCAAGTGTAGATATAGAGACGCAACAACGTGGTTTTAGACGCTTCGAGCATGCTTTCTTCAGTTTGAATGACTTATTAAACAGTGTAATTCCTGTAAAGCCAGCGAGTGTGTATTTTGTCGCTTGTCCTAAACAGGGTCTTAAAATGGAGGTTGTAGTACTACACAGGGTAGGGTTTTTAGCGTATTTTTGTCCTAAACAGGGTCAGGATTTCAAACCCTCGGCGGCACCCCAGTACCCAAACATTGGTCAAGTACCCCCCCCCCCCCGGGGTGTGTACATACCCTAAACGTCCATGTATAAGCCGCATCCATAGATAAGCCGCACTCCCAATTTGGAAGCGCAGATTTTGGAAGAAAATAAAAACAATAAAAGTTTGAAATGCCAGCAGAGTTGTATTTGCTACAAGCAAACAAGGACAAACAATCGAGGATTCAAAACACCGACGCAGAAGTTGCTGCCATCTTTCACATTTATCAAGTCTAAAGAAAGTGAAATTTCATTTGCTGTACCTTTTCCATTTCAATTTATGACATCTTCAACTTAAAAGGCTCTTTTTACCCAATTTTTAAAGATTATCGCTTTGAAACACGCCATAAACTTTACCATTGAAACAAAACCGAACGAGCGCTTAGTAGCCAAGCTTTAGATGTGGGGAGGAGTTTGGGACAGGGCCTGGGTCGAGCAAAAAGCATCGCAGTTCAAACAAGGAGAATTACTTTTGAGTCAGCTGTTCGGGGATATCACGTCTATAAAGTTGTTTGGAAACCCGCAATAGGCGAGAAATTTCAGACACAGCAGGAGCTTGACAACGAAGTCAACAAATTTGCCGGGAAAGTGGTCAAAGACAACGAAATAGTCAGCCATTTCCCTCGTGAGTACTCGTGAATTTTGTGGTATTTTATTGCACATGGCGGAAAGATATGCGTGGAATTGACTGGCCATAGACGTCACTGCAAACAGCTGTGTGGAGGAATGGAGATTCCTTGTAGGTTGGTGTTTAGTTGTTCGAGTCAAGTGAAAATTAATCACTTGAAAGAACTCGTGGAGAACGAGATTCGCTGATAAACACTCAAAGACACAAACGGCTCCTGGAGCCGCCCACTCATGAAAAAAGTCAACGAACAACAGAAACAAACTCTCAGTTTCTTTTATGTTTATTTCTTGACAACTTAAGAAGTTTTATGAATATTACTTAGGTTTTTGTGATCTCCAAACACAGATGTATCCGTGGATAAGCTGCACCCTTGATTTTGGGCTTCAATTTAGTGAATAAAAGTGCGGCTTATACATGGACTTTTACGGTACTAAAACCAGTATGTTTTGTTGTAATTTCTGCTTTTCTTTTTTTGCTACACCCCGAAACGACTTCAGCTGTCTGAGGAGAGATTTTCGGTCGATTCAGTAATCAAAATTCATGACTTTTCCGGATTGCGCTGCCTTAAAACAAGGACGTATTGCTCCACATCAACCAGACCACAGCATTCAGATATGTTCGAAGTGCTTTGCACTGAAATTTCGTTATGGTTGGATAAAAATTGGATAACCACAAAAAAATCCAAGATACCTCACTGCGTCGCTTGTGAAAATGAATAAATAATTAGCTATAAGGAAGACTCAAAATATCAAAAGTGGCACCTAAACTAGGTTTAAAATGACATTTACAGTAAAGATCTTTCCCTACTCTAACAGATTCTAGAGTTAAACTTGCGGGTATCATCCTTCATTAGACGCGAGCGAACTCTGCAGTTGAACACAAATTACTGCATAATTATGCAAATGTCACGCAATTCGCGGCTAGCGTGATGGCGATTGAATGGAAGCAACCGGGTAAGAATGATGTTTGGGAGTCCAGAATTTCCTTTCATTCTTGAAATATCTTATATACGTAACTTATTACCCCTTATCTTGGATTGATAATGATGGTAATAGACAAAAGAATGTTTTCAAGTTAATTATGTATATGATAACACTCGCAGCCAGAGCTGAGGGCGGTTGTGAGTTGAAAGCAAACAAGCGGAAAATATTTAACGTTGTTTCAACAGCCCAGAAGTCCTGTTTCATACAAAATCAATCATATTTATCCATTATTACCCTTGGCTTGGATTTCTTTGGGTTCATATAAAGACTCTACCGAGATAACAAGGAAACTTGGCACTTTTAGGTCTAATATCTTACCGACCTAATAAGATTTCAAGGAACAGCTCAAAATACAGACGACATTCTTTTAGCTTCTTTTGAGTATAAAGAAGTACATATGCACAGTTTACGTGCCATTTACTCCTTTTTTAGCGGCCATTTCTTTTTTAATCATGTTAAATAGCAGCTGTCTGAGAAGTAAAAATTTTGTCGCACCCAAGCGAAGCTTATCCCGTACCATCTAACTGAATTGCTCTAGGAATGATTTTTCATACTTTAGAGTTTGCAGAACAAGGTCTGTCAGGTATTTAAGGAACTTGTCATGCTCAAAATACATCGACTTCTCTACCTCTTCCGCATCCAGAAAAATGGTTCAGCAAACTACATCTGAAAGAAAAATAACTATGCAAATTTCGAACCTTTTTATACCAGAGATCATATTAAAAAACATGTGATAAGCTGGTGCGAAGACATGGCATCTTGTGAGACAAACTGTTTCCTTTTTTATAAAGATGCAGATGGATGCGGCGATTTTAAGAGGAAAGGTGAGCTAGTACCTCTTTCAAAGTGCAACGCTGATCAGGAGCCCATTACCCGGAGCTTTCCTCTTCCATACTGAACCCCCGAGTCAACCCTGTCCCGTATCTTTTTATTTTTAGAAGCACCTCCCACGGGGATTTTGGCGCGTGAGTGAGGGGTGAGGGATGGGGGTGAGGGGTTGAGGGGTGAGGGCGAGGGGTGAGCGGTGAGGGGTGAGGGATGGAGGTGGACGGTTGTGTTCACTCCTTTCTCCGTCTACAAATATTGTTCTGTTAGTTTTCTTCAAAACATAAGGTTTTTATTATCATTGAGGCCCTGTTTATAAGCAGGTGGGGTTACCCTAGCAAGAGGGTTACCCTGGCACTCGCACATTTCCTCTTATTATTTTCAACGACGCATTTACAAGGCAGCTAGGGTTACCCTAGCACCAGGGTAACCCTAGCTCACTGCTAGGGTTACCCTGGCGCTAGGGTAACCCTAGCACCTTGTAAATGCTCTGCAAGGGACAACTCTATTTTGGCTCCAAAAAGCAAAATATGATCACAATACCGACAAAATCAGCGAATTATAACCCACAAAACATCAAGTCTTTCACTATTTGTCATATTTTTGCTTTGGAAATAAATTATTTCCAGTTTTGTTATCTGTTCGTGCTTTACTTGCAAGCTCACGGAAGCGTAAAAAGCGTAAAGTTGTCTCGGGCAGTAGGGTTACCCTATCTGTAAATTTTGCTTGTAAACCCGGGCTATCTTTAACCCTCTTGCTAGCGTTACCCTGGCAGTAGGGTTACCCTACCTCCTTGTAAACAGGGCCTTATTAGAAAAAGATGTGAAACAATGTCAGAAGCAATGACAGGTAAGAGAAAAATTCGCAAGAATAAAGTCTGCCTGAGTATAAGGTTGGCCTCACACTCTTGACGAATTACATTTTAGAATAAAAATAGGCGATATTAAAGCCGAGTGACGTTTCGAGAAAAGACTACGAACAGTCCCTATTTTTTCTTAGAGTCTGCTGAGGGTGGAGCAAAAAAATAAGATAACGAGAAAGGTCGAGGGGGGTATAGAAACGAATAAACAGTCCGGGATCGTTATCATTTTTGATAACCTCGACCAAAACAAACCATAAACCAATCGTTGCGCAAGTTTTCGTTCATGTGACGTTATTGGTAGCAACAGTGTATAATTCAATATGCCGGTCGACGGGGCGCTGCGACGAAAAGAGCTACTCACAACATCACAGTGCAGCTTCATTGAATTAAATTTATGTTTGCTTCACTTAGGTTATGGGATTATGGAATAAAAACAGAAATGTATGGAAGAAAACTGTCTTCGTCCAAAGTTACTGCGAATTTAATTTCCAGATAGACACCGTGTGATATTTGTTCCGCGAGCAAAATGGCACAGCGAAGGTAGACAACAAATATTCTGTTCACAAAAGCGTTGTTTATTGACACTAATATGATAATAGCTTCTATTTTCACTCAGGCTTCATTTTCTTGGTAGCTGGCGAAGCTGCTTGTTCAACAGTCTGTAGTAAATATAAACGAAAAAGTGACAGTCAATACATCTTGAAGAGCTGTAACTTAATTTCGTTTAGTTTGCGTGATAACAAACAGTATAACTTGTGACAGTTAATTCAACAGCCGGATTGGCGTAGTACCACGTAAAATGCGAGTAGCTAACATGTCCACGGAATATTTGTTCCTCCAGAGCTAACATTTAGAGAGCTTAAAACATATCTGGCAATACAAAACGAGCAGAGAGAGAAAAAACCTGGCAAAAACAGAGGTGTCAAACTCTACAAATTTCATGCGGATTGCAGCAGAAGCCAACCTGACATATGACCTATGTCCTTCCAAAACCACAGGATTTTTGCTAAGCGAAATATTCAAAGATCCCCAGATCGTACCATACAAAAGGGGCAGATCCTAAGAACAAAACTTCCTAAAGCGGCTATTATACGCGGATAGGAGTTGCGTAGGCCTGTTACCCTATTGTTGTCACTCACTGAATCCAACAATTAGCTTCATTATATGATGACTGGTGTGCCAGAAAACTGACCTAGTTTGGCCGGCATTTCTTGAAAATATTTCAGGACCACGAATGTGTGGACATTGAATCTTGGACTCAAAAATATAGGCAACTTACCTTTTAATGCATTTGCCGATTGACCGTCTCATATGATAAAAATACCCCACGTATGTCAGGCAAACATTAGGCAGGAATGAATAAAATCGTTGTCCACTTCAATGTCAATATCATGTCGTTCGAATTCAAGCTTGAATTTTTCTTTAGGTCTTGCACAAGTCTTTTTTGAAGATGCAGTCTTGCCACAAAATCGACATAAATTTGCTGTTTTGATTCTATGGGTACCAGCATCCGCCATCTCAATACCTAGGAACACATCAATTACAGATGTAGATATGGCCGCTGTTACGAACAGCACATCGCAAATCAAGATACAGGGTTCGTACAGGTCATGGAAAACCTGGAAAGTCATGGAATTTTACAATTTTATTTTCCAGGCCTGGAAAGTCCTGAAATTTAGGTGTAGGTCATGGAAAGTCATGGAAAATCAGTACGTTTTCTATGAATGAAAGGCATTAAGATCCAAAGTTGAAAAATTAATTGGCAAGTCCAAAAATCAAATGTAATTTCAGCTGAATAAATGATTGTTTTGACACTACTGCCAGAGGGAAATAGCTTAACTTAGGTCATGGAATATTTCAAAAAGTCATGGAAAAAGTCATGGAAAGTCATGGAATTTTGACAGGTCATAATTGTACGAACCCTGAGATACCCCCGTGCACTTTTTTCACAGATGGTGCACAACACTAAAAACAGATTAAATCCCAAGTATATAGCGTGAAGATTAACGACATATTTTTTGTGATTGTCGCAAAAATCTGCAAGCAACTTAAATCTAATGACAAAATGAAAAACATACCTGATCTGTATGCAAAATTGCAAGCGCTGTTTCACTTTACGAGTAGTATTTTACATCATTTACACTGGTCTTCAACCGCCATCTTCAAAACACGCGAGGCTCTTCCTTTCTTGGTACTTATTGCATAGAATTACGGGTAAATTACCTGAGCATAATCGAACAAATAACGAGCAAAGCGAAGTGAATACGAAAATTTCCGATTTTTGAAATAACCGCCATTATATGATGTCACATGGTTATCAAAAATGATAACGATCCCGGACTGATAAACTTCGTTCGATTTTAAAATCACTGGATTTTTTTTATGTTTTTTTTGTTTTTTTAATACCCAGATTATGGAATTTTTTTTATGCTAAGAATTTTTTATGTTGCTCCGGAATAGGCCGTGTTGCGGGTTTAAATGAAGGCCCGAAAATATATAAACCCCGCAAAAGCTACAAAGAAGAACAAGGCGATAGTACATTCTGGCATGCGTGCGTTGAATTAAGTGTCTGTGCACGTGCGGTCCGATTTGTTGTGCCACTATTGCGTGGGAATATCTGGATAATTTTCACATGTACGTTTTATTATTTTATTCCGTTTTATTACAAATGCAGCTAAGTGTTCTAATAGTTTCTTATTGTTCAAAAAATGTTTCAAGTCGCATTCGATATTTTATTTATTATTTATTACTTATTGTCATCCTCACCCCTCACCCTCACCCCAACTCCTCACCCCTCAACCCTACCCCTCCCCCCGAAATAGACCTGCCGCTCCATTAGGCATTGAAACCGTCTGAGATGTGCAGATACATCAGCGTTGCACTTGGAAAGAGGTACTAGCTCACCTTCCCTATTAAAATCGCCGCATCCATCCGCATCTTTATAAAAAAGGAAACAGTTTGTCTCACAAGTTGCCATGTCTTCGCACCAGCTCATCACAACATGTTTTTGTAGTATGATCTCTGGTATAAAAAGGTTCGAAATTTGCATAGTTATTTTTCTTTCAGATGTAGTTTGCTGAACCATTTCTCTGGATGATTCACTTTTCTCGCATAGCTATAAATGCTTGACCCATTCTATGTTTGAAAGTTAGATATATTTCGTTCCTCGAAGACGAAGCTCAAAGAGCAAAAGGTATAGCTATTGAGATACATGGCCAGATTACGGCTTCCGTTGTGCATGTGTTTTTATTAAAATTCACAAATACATAGCTGTAGTTCACCAGTTAATTCAAAGGCTCAACAATCTTAATTGCTTTGTTGTAGGAGGCAGATTTCGTTTACCAGTCATTTAAAAATGTGTCTGTTTTGAGTAAAAAAAACCTGATACGTTTAGTTTACCATGTGATTTCATGTGATGGACTCAGAGGATCGATTGCTTGCGCTTGGAATAGTCAGATGGCTTCCAGCTTATCCCAAATTCGTGTTGCACCATGAAAATGTCAAGCTTTCCTCTAGAGATAGAGAAGAATATGCAGGCCATGAAAAGGTATGGGTTTTTAAGTAGCAGCAAACCTGAGGTCGAAGAAATCCTCAACGACTCCCCGACTTTAGCTTCGCACAGATCAGCCCACTTCTTTGGTCTTTTTCTGGTCGAGTTTCATTGGGATATCAAATGAAGAGAAATACTCTATTCTGCGTAGCCTGTACTGCTACAGTCTCCAACAACACATATTCCTTGCATTCTGCAACGATTTTGACACACACTATCGCATGCTCGCATATATTCTTCTCAGCAACAAAACATTGTTATTGCCAAAATGAAGTCAGAAGCCAACTGGTCCCATTCTCTGCTATTCCTCGGTCGTGAACATGGAAATGTGCAAAATTTTAAACTTTGAAAATTCGTAGAAAATTAACAAAAATAGCTACAACGATAATTTTTTCGCAGTGGTGATCAGGAGAAAAAGGGAATTTATATTAGTGAAAAAAATTGGGGGGGTTAGTGCCCTTTAATTCTGTGTACGTTTTGTCTAAACTTAGAGCGCTTTCCATTTGTCAGAACTGACCGGTCAGGCCAGGCTGTTTTTAAATGGAACGCATGAGTTCCGAGAACTGGTTC
>JAHPZR010019008.1:0-15000 GCA_019787425.1 Platygyra sinensis | reverse complement strand
GCAGAGAAAAATACGACGTCCTCTTCAATTTCATTTTCCATCGCCACTTCCTCTTCACCGCACCAAAAAAACTCGCAAACAATCAGGAAAGACAGCACATCTGCCATGTTTGTTTGTTAACATTTCGAAAGACACGCAATTGCCCACGCAAACACGTCATGTCACGCCCGTAATCTCGTAGACTGGCCATTGCCTTTCCATTTGGACCTGGCAGAACCAGTTACCCCGGGCCGGTCAGTTCAGACAAATGGAAAACGCTCTTATTCTCAAGCTTTCTGAAGAATTTGAAATTATGCTTTCCACTTAAACTGTTTACTCGTTACAAAACTTTTGCGGCTAAAAATGGCGAATTTGTTACTACGCATTATGAGAAGGAGTCAAGGGTGGAAAGCTCATTTTCGACTGCTTCAGCGCCAAGCAGATTTTCACCCAGAGATTTGAGTCCCTCTGCTTCCAAATCAAACACCAGATAAGCTAAAAAGTTGATGCTTCTTCTCGTGGCATTCAATCAAAGTGCTAACCGCCAAATAATTTTCAAGGAATGCAGCTTTTGAGGCGACCAGCATCCATGGTCAAGATTTTGTGTGCCAAGGAGCAAACAGCATGCTGTTTGCTTCACCTTGATTGGATGAATTCTTTAGCATCATCCAATCAGTGTGGAGTGACTGCGAATGAGCTTTCAGAATGTCACAAATGGTATTGAAAATGTAAGTCATTTGAACGGTAAGTTAACGTAAAACCATTTTCAAGGAACATTTAAACTTACTTTCCAGCCTTTCACATATTTCTTCTACTTCAAAGAGGATATTCTTTGAAACCTTTCGCTTTTTGAACTTTTCTTCACAGATGTTGCAGCCCTCGGGTTCCTCTTTTCTCTAGCCTTGCCACATTTTGAAATTTCTCCACTTTCCAACCAGGAGCTGCATGTTTGGTCCTAGTCGCTGTTGTTCTCACCTTTGACTTCATCTTCCTCCCCACTGAAACTTTCGCTTGAATTTTCTGCCCTATTAAACTCACAGTTTGAATTCACTAGAATTAGTTCAGATGGACATTCCTCATCGCTCTTCTTACTGAAACTGGTATCTGTTTAAATTGAAGTTCGTTGGCAAAATGTATTAAAGAACTTCTTTCCACATTTGCCTCAATTTTGTCTCAGGAAGTGTCACATGGCCTTGCATGTAAAACCGCCTAGGTTGCCCACGCAACAGGCAAGTAATATCTGCAGAAGAACTGGGCACCATGTCTAAAAATAGATTAAGAGGGATTACCTTGAGGGCCTAAACGTGAGATTCATTCTTTCACCTTGACAATCTCTTGTTGATAATTAAATTAGTTCTTGTTTACTCGTGCAATGAAAATTTGTGTTTGAATAAAACTAAGGCATTTCTCTTGATTATTCATCAGATATTTAACTTTAGTCCTTTAGTCTCCAGCAGTTGCTAAAACATACACAACTTACATTTTTGAGCAAAAAGGTATCATGTTGCATACCTTGAAGAGGAAAACAAAATTAATGTTGGCATAAAAAGTAATAATGTCGCATTTGCCATTTCTGGGCCTTGAAAGAAAATACAAAAATGAAACATACACACTTCCCATACTCTGCATAGGCCTAGTTTTCTATCAAGGGAGCGAACAGCATGGGTGAAGGCCTATGTAGCTACTGTAACAGCTGAATTGCATCCAACACTGTCTGAGACTGTCTCACTAGTTCCTTTTGATTTTTGGTGCTGCCAGCTGCCACATCTTGGCTAGACCAGGCTGTTACTTTCCAACCATTTTACCGGATGTTTGAATACGGAATATGTCGTCTAATATGGAATACTTTCTGGAAAATGCTGGTCACCTCCCATTTTGGGCTTCTTTACCATGTTGTTATTTAATCAATGTTAATCGATGTATGTAAGAAATTGCATGCATTTTGTTTACCCATGGAGCACCAAGCAGTTGACAAGAACTCACGTGGAAGTGCCTGTGCATTCCAGGATCAAATTGGAATTTGAAAATGTTGGTTTTTGAGGAGAGGGGGCAAACCAGGGTAGCCAGAGAAAACATCACTGGGCAGAGTAGAGAGCCCACAATATACTCAACCCACATATGACACCTGGTCTGGGAATCAAACCTAGGACATATTGTTGGGTGTTGAGTTCTAACCACTGTCATCCCCTGCTTGATGTCTGCAATGCATCCATTGGATGTGACGGTCAACAGCTGGTTTGGCTGGTTTTGGAAACACTGATTTGATTGTAAGGAAAAGTCTTTGTAGTTTTCTAGTTCCAGTTTTACATGACGTCAGTGATAACTTAGGGGCCATAAAGGAGTGATAAGCATGAGTTCAAATTCGATCAAAATGCTCCAGATGATTGTTTTAACACACTAAATGAAAGGGCAATGCTGCCTTTTGATAAATGGTTTCTTGACCTAATTATATATGCATGTATAAAATTAGGATAAGCAATAAAAATGAGAAAAAAGAATGCACTGCTACTCACAGATATCAAAACCAAAAAACGTTCACATGTGAAGCAATCTAGGGTGCAAATATTTGAGGGCATGCAATGTACTTAGGAATGGTATATCTTCAAATCTTGGGTAGTTTCAACTGTAGGCATCAAAGTGTTATGAAAGTCATGTGTGTTAATGGATAGTTCTAGCTGGTCCAAGCTGCTGATCCAGCAAATAGATCATCAGGTACTGAAGAAAGAGGAACTTTTCTGTTATGCAAATAAATGAGATAAAGAGATGAGGCTTTCACTGGAAATTGTTTGGATCTTTGTTTGCAAATGAAAGTGGAATTGCATGCAGATCATATTGCCCAGTAAGTAACAAAACTGTAGTCAACACAAAGTTCAATCCATCCTCCAAATAATTTTTTTGTGAAGACATTGTAGGCTATACAAGTCAATAGAACTGCAACTTACCATATTTCCTTAAAAATTATATGGTTGATGCAGCGATACATTTGTGCAGCTGTTTGCATGTTTTCATACAGTTACATGTATATAATACCAGATTAGATCTACATTTTATTGTCTTTCCTGCACAATTAGAAATGCCATTTACTCTGGTTGGCTCTTCAAAAGTTCAATCCAGGATGGGTGCGCTGGTGGACTCCCTTGTAAAACATCTTCTTGAGCAGAATTCATCTCTGGTACTATGATTTATCTTTTAGTTACTTCAAACATCTTCTCAATCACTTCTGGTATATTTGTTGTTTGTATCATTAGAAGGCTGAGGTGGACAACACCCTCTGAGATCTGCAGAATTCTTCATTTCCTACGAAAACCAAATTCACAATTTCCCTAATTATTCATTCAAAATATTTCACTGTTCTTAACAATGCTTCACCATTTTTTTCTTTGTTTTTGTGCTCACCAAAAATAACACAACCTCATCACCAGGTTTTCTCGGTCAGCAGTTCAATAATCTGCAGGGGACTGCACTTTTGACATCATTTTAATGTCATCAGTTCAATCATTTGCAGCAGGTTGCACTTTTGATGTCATTGGTTCAATATTTCGTAAACAGCAGCTGGTTATAGTGAATTATGCGTGTGGTTTTAACCAATCAGAAACAGGAAAGTATTTTTAATGAATAATAATTAACCTATATTTAACTTTAGAGCTTTACAGGGAAAAAATATTTTGACACTATGCTGTAAATTTCACTTAAAATGTTCTTGGGGGCATTATAATGTGCATTATGAAACAAAACTTATAAAACTTTGGTGTGAGAGTTAAGCAAAGCAGAACAAAAATTTAAGTTTTGAAGACAATGGCCCTTTAAAATTTCAAGATTTTGTTTAAACCAAATCGTCTCTTATTTTTTACTAAGAAAAGCTCATTCTTTCAAAGGATATCTTCTTTGGCATAATGTATTCTCCATTATTTTTGTGTCTGTTCCTATTTCAGCAGTGTTTGGCCTCTAAAGAGATAAAAGATATCTTGTTGTCAGTGGGATGCTCTGCCATGTTCAGAGATATCTGTCTACTGAGACTTGCATGGCACATACATGATTTTGCTGCCTCACTAAAACTTGTTGTCAAGGGTAGGTTTTACCTCTGCATTGTATCTAAAGATGGTTGGATAGATGGTTCAAGATGGTTGGATATTGGCAACTTTTTTTGCATGTATATGGACTGAGATGAAGTAGGGCTCTATAAACATGGAATCAAAGAATGAGGCTAGTATCCAGCCATGTTGACCAAACAAGATTAGTCAATAAAGGATTTATTATATGGAAAGAGAAGCTTGTTTACCTGGAGTACACAGCATGTAATCCCAAGCAGGGAACACAGCACCATTTTGCCTGCCTGGGTTGTCAATCACAGCACAGGATTCAGTTCATCGTACCCACTCACAGGGCTAGGCATATAACAAAGTCAATTATGTGCCTATGTCACCAAAGAGATGACCAATGTTTGGTGACTTTTACATCTTTTGATGTGTGCAATTGCAGGAGAACATGGATTTTGTAGCAGGGTAATGGCCTACCCAGACTATCTTTCATGTTCTTTTTGTACTTGAGGAGTTATTCCAGGAGATATCTTCAATGGATTCTTGTCTTGAAGCAGGTGTTTACATTGTTGAACCATGTTTTTAGTTGTTTGTATAAACATCTATTCTAATAAGATCACCGCTGTAGGTATGAAAAGAGTACTAGGTCTTTCCCTCACCCTTTTGACCATTTCTGTCAGGTTTTGAGGTAGCATTTATTGTAGGTTGTGGCTACCAGTTGTGTTAAGTTAGGAATCAACACTTTTTGGTCCAAAATATATAAATACTGTTTTTAAAGCAATTTGCAAAGGTTTTGAACAGAGCTGCCACCTGAGAAAATACTTTTTTTCATTATGCTTCAAAATAACATGCCCTTTGTGCAGGGGTAGAGATTTTTGAACCTCTATAATGAAGAAAAAAATTATGAAAGATAACAAATTTGGTACTTTTTAGAAGTATATTGTTCAGCAGTAATCTCACCCATTAAGTAACTGCAAAACAGTACCAAGTCGCCATGCTTACTGCTATCTCACTTAGTGGTGTGCTTGGTGGCTGGCAGCAAGCCAGGGCAGGTTTAATAGTTCTGGAACCAAATTTGAAAATTAATAATAGTCATTACTTTGTATTTAAATGTAACGCTGCATTTGGAGTTGATATTGTGCTTGTGGAACAACATTAGGTAAACTACAGTCGAATTTACAACTGAATATTGTTTTCTTTCAACAGTTTCCTCTATTTATCATCAACTCGGTAGTTCTCTGCTGCACATTTCACAGTCCTTCCCAGTTTTTTCCCATTTTTTGTGGAGGCTGCAAGTACTGCTGACGCAACTACCTTCTTTCTCAGAACCACAAGAAAAACGAACATAGACCTTTCAGGACCCTACCTTGTTGGTAATTTATTTGCAGTTATCCCCAAGGGTGTTTTTAATATCCCAGATTCCAAGATTTTAAATACAACTTTATAAAACTACATTTCTTGAAGAGTTAGTTTTCTCCTGTAGAAATGTTTTTACACATTACATTACAATTTAAAGGTTGTGGTTTTATGACCAATGATAATCTCTGTTAACAGAATGTTTGTCAGTTATTCCAACATCTTTAAGCAGTTTTTAAAGGAAGCTTATGTTTATAGCCTTAAAATAAAAGGCTCAAATGATATGTTTGTCTTTTATTTCAGGCTGGGATTTTTTGGTAGTGTTTGCCTTCACATGCTTTTCTAGGAGGCCATTATGTGAAGTAGCGTACAAATGAGCACTACATGCATGTTATTTTAAAGTTAGAACCACATGTTAAAAATCCTGTTGAATAAAACAATGAAATTATAAGTTATTAGTGTCTACTGTGTTTTTGCTCTGTTGACAGCATGAAAAATGTAGTTGCATATAGTAAATGCAACATAATGATAATTTTGATGTCATCAAAAATGGTGGAGGTTGACTAGGGTCCTTTAACCCATGGACTCCTGTGCTGGCCGTAACCAGCCGTGTGAAAACCCACCCCCAATTTTCTGTGCCAGCGTAACCAGCCATAAACAACAACAAGGGCAGGTAATCATGGCGCATTGGAGGACAAATCTACGAACTTCCACGGTCTTGTTTTCATTCCTAAAACAGAGAAATTGCTTCTTTGACAGTTAAAATGAAAACGAAAGATCAAGGTGAATGGAGCCCTCAAACCTTTCTGGTGAATAATTTTTCCTTCTTTCAACAGCAGCCAAAACAGGATGATCTGTGCGCTTTCAAACAAGTTTTGAATACAGATCATGGATTTAAAGCAGCTGCGTGGACTTAAGAAAACAAAAATGGTAATTTAGGGTATTAGGTGTAAGATGAATTTAGCTTTTATCACGATTGGCAAGGCCACAGCCGATAAAAAAACTGCCAAACTTGTAGGGAAAACGCGCGCTTTCGCTTTAGCATGAATAATTCAAACATGTGGTCATGTAGCAAAGCCTGTCTGAAAAATTTTGAACATTTTTGTGCTTTTAGATAAGTTTTTTGTCTCAACTAGAATGAAAATTTATTGCTATTGAACTTCCTGTCACATTTCTTTCATTTGGATGCCTTCATTTGAGAATTTTAGGCTTAAAACGGAACAGTGCTTTAGCATGCTGGATTTCTGCATATTTAATTTACGGCAACCACCATGGTTTGTTGTCTAGTGTATTCGCTTCCCTCTAATATATTTTATTGAGTGTTGTTCAGCTTCTACAGAACTTTTTGAGGAAAGAACTAAGTGGGTACTAAATTTAGACAGTTGAAAAATGATTTATCTCAAAATAATTGGCTTGTTTTTGTTGTCATTTTGATGTACAACTTTCATCTTTCTCTTGCTGTGCGGTATTATTTCGTTGCGCAGCGAAATTATCTGATTTCTTTTAAATTGGTTTTTACATGGTTTTGTCACCTTTATTTTCTGGTGTTTTCTTAAGTGTTATCCATTACAGTAAAAGAATGGAAATTCTGTTGTATTTGGTTTCATTTTGTCCTCTAAAGTCAAAAATTAACTTTTGCGTATTCGATTTTCTCGACTTTTGTCATGCAGCAAAGGAAAAAATATAATTTTTTGTTTTTTCACAAGTTATACTCATCAAGTTGAGTTCTTCCAGTTTATTTTTTAATATTTTGACTGTTCATTTATTGAACTTTAAATAAACAATGTCTTGGAACCTGATCTTGTGTCTGTGGTTACTGTGCATATAGTTTATTTTTTTTTAAATATTAATAAAAAGCCTGTTTTAGGGGTGGGTCACAGACAGTTTGATGCAAAAGTCAATGGGTTAAAGGAGGTCACTCCAAAAAGCTTACATTTTTGTCTTCACCTATAGAAAGTAAAAATTCAGCTTTTTCACTCACCAAACTTTCAACCTCTAAAGTGCTTACTGTGTCAACTAAATTTGACTTATTAGAAGTGAAATGTCATCAATTAGTGAAAGCAAGTTAAGTTGAAAGCTTCTAATAGTCATGGCTATGTTTGGCATGCACTTAACAAGAAATCTGTGATCATGGATTGTTTCAGGTGCAACAGTTCTCTGGCGCTAATACAATTTGGTTGTCATTTCAGAGTTACTTTTTGAATGGGACAAATGATGACTGATTCTGAAGTTAAAAAGAGTCGCATACATAGTAATTTAAGAATTTTTCGTCCCCAAATTGTAATTTGCAGCCACATACTCAGCACCTCACAAGTGTCCATTGATCATTTCAAAGTGTCTGTTGTCCGTCTTATAGAGAGTTTGGTTAAGGCAAAATGACTGAGAAACGGCCGGGACCAGCACCAGGTGTCCGTTAAGAGAGAGTTGACTGAACCATAAAAATTCCAATAGAAACCATCTATTTGAAGTTTAAGTCAGGATTTGGAGGCTTAAGAGCAGTGCAGAATAGTTTTCCACAGACTTGTTTTCAGTCTCTGTGCATTAGCAGCTGCTTTAGTGAGCTGCAATATTTAGTGGTCTCACTAAGCACAAATTGAGTCCACACACATTAGAAAACAACAAATCGTGTTTGTAAGGTAATACGGCAAGGTAAAGACCCAAATTTGTATTCCGTGTAGATTTTGATTCGTGAAATTTGTCAGAGTGATTTTGCTGATAACAAACCCAGTGATTGAACTCAGCAGCAGACGTCTGGCATGACACAAGCTATCGCTGAGAATGAGACAGTTCTTGGGAACAGCTGCCACCCACAAAAAGCAGATTTTCTGCGTCTGTGCTTAATGTTGTTAGCAGAATATATACACTGAGTTGGCTTTGCAACGATTCACAATGGTCACAACGGTTCACATAACACAAATAAAGAGTATCTTTTATTTTCTTTAACTGGGGATGTGAATCGTTGTGAGCCGTTGTGAACCATTGAAATCTAATGTCTTGCATATGTGAACCGTGAAAAAAAAACAGAATTTACGTAAAAAACAAAACAGATTTTTGCCTTTCCACATCAATGGCTCCTCAAAAACCATTTCATAAAATAATTCTTGCCAATAACTAACCTATGTGATGTAATAATTTCACTGGTACTGGTGTGCGACAGGATTTATAGCTTGCTAAACAGTGATGATGCTGGAAAAGCTTCACACTGTGTAAAATATAATTCAGACAATCGTGGACAAAAGCAAGTGAGACACTCCCTGAAAGACAGCTATAAGACAGCTATATCTCTTGTTATATTTGTTTTACCAAGCTGAACTTTGCCCTGATTATAAAACTCAATGTCCTGCCTTGCCTTAACATATTATCTTCACCATGTGACACCCTCACATGGTTATTTTGTTAAATTTTGGTAAATCGGCAAATTGGTGGCAAATTTCCATCCCATTGATCAATAAATCAGCGTTTTCGATGCAAATTGAAATCATCTACCTTGCTCCGTCTGGAATGATCTTCCTTGATTTCATTTTTAGAAGAGATAAATGATCAAAGGTCAAATTTTGTTAAAAAACGCGACCTTTCACGTTGTAAAATTTTTCTGTGAAAAGAGGAACGGTCATTCCAAACGTGAGAGGATGAAAGTAATTGACCTGAATCTAAAACCCGTTTTTGTGGGATGATATCACTAAAAACCGCCACCAATTCCTGAAATAATGGATTTTTTCTGCTAAACGTCACGTGACATGTCATGTGACCTGTCAGAAGTACCAATTCTACTTTAAAATGTTCAGGACATTAAAGGGCATTCGACACCCTTCTGCGCATGTGCGCTAATTTGATTTCTCATCCGACGGAACAGTTTTCAAAGTTGTTATTTGTGATAAAAATCCTCCTCCATCGACCTTGTGAGGCGTGTGAAAATAGTGATACCGATATTGAAGAACTGTTTAGTCATCTAGGAAAGATTTAAAAGTCGCATTTTGTGTTTTGAGTTGAATGCTGTCGAGAAATACAATGTCCTCGAGAGGGTTTTCGAAACGGTTAGAGGCCCAAGCTACTTTCACTTCGTAGCGATCTTGTTCGAAAAAAAAAGAAAACGAAGGAAAGATACAAGGGCGAATATCGGAAACTTTGTATATATAGCTACATATAAATGTACAATTTGGAAAGTAAAACGTATGCGCTTGTAAGCAACGGACACGGCCTTCACATAACATAAACATGATAAATATTCTTTACAAACAAAAGGCCAAGAGCCGGCGGATAAAGAGATATTCGAAAGGCACGTGCAACTCTAAGCTGACCTGCAGCGAATTCGTGGCGCTCGTGATAGTATTACTGTATCTATTGGTTGAAAAAGATGTTGTCAATCAAGACCGCACATGCGCTTTATCATGACAATGGCCCTTTAAAACCTAACTGTGTGCTAAATCTGGTTCCATTTCCATATATACCTTCAAAAATATAAGTAATAAATTATTTTTACTGGTGAAAGTCTTTGACCCAGGCCTTAAACTACTTGAGTTGTGATTATTATGTCTTAAATTAATACAAACAAGAAAGGTGAACTTAAAACACCATGTTAGCCAGGTGGCGAGATAACTGATATAACAAGTTGCAGTTACACACCAGAAATATGATGGACTTTATAAAGCAATCAGCACCGTCAATTTCATTTTATGTAAATAAAACTTGTTCTGAATTATTATTATACAATTATTTATAAACAAAGATAACCGTCTAAATATTATTTCTGTCTCACCCTTGAAGAGTGATAGTTTGGCTCTTTGGTTCAGGATAAAGGGTATTGTTTTGCCAAAGCTCAGTGGACCATTGTAGTATGTCGCTTGGATTAAAGTACCAATAGAAAAAACCTTATGAAAAAACAGTATTAAATACAGAGTGGTGGGCAAGAACTTCATGCTAGCCCACATATAGAGCACACTCCCATATTGTCTTATCCATATATATCCATATATGGTTATGTCCTATCCATATATGGATATGTGGGTTAGCATGAAGTTCTGACTGAGTGGTGGTAGTAAGGTACCTAAAGCACAGCAAACACAAGCAATATCATCTGCAAGGGGAAGCAGGGAAAAAGGGAGTTCAGTTTTAAGAAGAAGAAAAACTTTGAGTTGTCCAATGGCTTGTCCATACAGATCCTGACATTTGCTACGTTTAATGTTTCTCTGACATCTGGTAACACTAGCATTGATGATATACATGGTGGGATTCATAATGTTGCCATGTGCATCAGTAAATCTTCTCTGATCGTAATGATGTTTGTGGCATCATTATTTTAGAATGAGGAATATTGTTTCACTTCTTTCTCCTGTTTATTTATGTTGTTTATAGGTCATCACAACCAATCACGAATGGTCATCACTTTTGGCAATCCGTTATGGATCAGGTGTCTTGGATATGTATGATTTTGGCAAGATTGACTGGCCATTTGTGAAACATAACCCTTTCAGGGCCAAGTTTCCTTCAATTGTTTTCCGCTCTGGGTCAAATATTTTTAGATTTGGACCAGATTTACAACCAGGAGTACATTTTGTCAGATATCTCAGGTGGAAATTTTCAGGAAGCTTACATTAGACATAGTGCAACAAAATAATGTCATACAATGATATCACTAGATACATGAGTGGAAACTTTCATTGAATTATGGGAATTAAGTATAAGGTTGTATAAGCTCTTGAATGTTTTGAATATGTGAATAAAATATCGAATTTAGCAGCTGTAATACCTGTTTTTTTATGAAATCACCTCGTCATAATTTAGTATGAAAGATTCACTTGTCCATAATTTAAAAAGGTAATTACTCACAAAGAGAACACCCAGCTATTTTGGCTGTAAGTTCACCATATCAAAACAATGTGGAAATAAAATTAGAAGAACATCCTTCATTTTTTTATTTTTTTTATTTTTTTTATTTATTAATAATAGATTTATTATGACCAATTTACAATGATAATATACGTAAACGAAAAAAAAAAATAAAAAAAAATAAAATAAATTAAATTAAATAAAAAAGAGGAAAATAGTAACAAAATACTTACTTACAGTACAATATGATAGTTAATACACATGACGTCGTTGAGTTTACGTAGCTAAAAAAACACTATTTACAACATTTACTTCAGTAGTTAACAATAAACCACGTCATCAGTGCCTATTTAAAGGAAATGTTGAAAGGATTTTTGGAAAGCAGTTAAAGACTTGTTTTTAAGAGCTATTTCTTTCTGTATGTTTAATTTTTCTTTTAGAAGTATGAGAAAACTGTCGAAAGAGAGCTTCTCGTCGTGTAGGCAACTGCAGTATATGGAAAATTTCGCAATTAGAAGCGCATAGTTCAAAGAGTATCTATGTTCCGTTTTTTCAAAAACACCGTATAAAATCATACTATTGGATAATGTTAGTTGCTCTTTCGTTTTATTTGTCCACCAATTTTGAAAGGTCTTCCAATAGGCTACAACGGACGAGCAGCGTAAGAACATATGATCTAGGGAGTGTGCTTCAGCAAGGCATTGAGGACATATGTCGTTGTCAGAAAAGTTAGCTCTAAAGAGAGACATTTAAGTTGCGAGAGTGTTATGTATAATTTTATATTGAAACATTGTTATTTTAATGTCATGCTTGATCTGGAAAGGTAATTCATACACTTTTTGGACGGTTTCAGGAGTGAAACCATGTCTTAAGATTTTAGCTTCGGCAGTAGGTGGTACGAAGGAATTTTTTAACAGCAAGTTATACACGTATTTTGTAGAAATGACTTTTTCTTTTTCCTCATTTTCTGGGCATAGCGAAGGAGGGTTTTGAGATACTAACCTCCAAGAAGTCAATATGGAATTAATAAGACCGAAGTAGAGGGTGAATGGTGTTTTGAACTTAAACTGATTACAAAAGTTTTTAAACGACAGAAAATTACCGTCCTCTTGAAGGAGATCTTGGATGCGTATTACATTTTGGTCAAACCAACTCTTGTAGAATACCGGATTTCCATTGATTAAAATTTTTCGATTATTCCAAATTACCTCTTCACGAGTGAGCTGGGTCTCACTTCTTGTAGTATCTTTAGTCATTTGCCATTGTTTTAGTACTTCAACGTAAAACGATGGTAGAATGCCGACCTGTAGTGTGTCAATGTCATAGTTACAATTTATCAAGAATTGCAATCCTCCATATCTCTCTAGGGTTACGTTAGGAATTATTTTCCAAGATGCGACGTTTTCGGCTTTTATGCGTGGTATCCATGCGACTTTCAAGGCTTTATTTAAAATATTAAAGTCAGTCATCTTAAGTCCTCCATGTTTTTTCTCACCAATGATGGTTGATTTCTTAATTTTAGGGGGTTTCTCGTCCCAAATAAAATTAAAAATTATTGAGTTGATTTCTTTAATAAGCTGTTCAGGGATAACGAGTACAGACGTATTGTAAATTAATTTTGAAAGAGCTAACGTTTTAACGATGTTTATCTTACCAAGAAGCGTAAGGTTTCTTCTCTTCCAACTATTTAAAGTCTTTTCTAGGTTCCGGATTTTCTCTATGAAATTTAACTCGATTGCTTTACGCGAGTCGTATGAGAAAAAAATACCCAGGGCTTTTATTGGGTCTTGTGGCCAGCGAAAACCGAACGGAGTTTCACGACTGCTTTTCCAACGGCCGAGCCACATCCCTTCTGTTTTTGTGGCATTAATTTCTAAACCAGAGAGATTACTGAAGTGATTTAGAAGTGCCAGCAGTTCTGGGATAGAATCCAGGTCTCGCACGAAAACCGTAGTGTCGTCAGCGTATAAAGAGGTTTTGATTTCTTTATCACCTACCATGACAACTTCACGCCGCTTTAAGTGTGTACCCCAAATTCTGGGGTAATTGAGCATTCATATATTCACGCTATTGTTCTTACTCATCGCTTATTCATAACGATGTTCTGCCGACAACACCGCATGTTTCCGAAGAGCGCAAGCTCTTTGATGTTGGTGAGATATTTTTCTTTTGTTAACAGAGAAGAAATAAAACCCTAGGGACTACGATAATGTATGCTTGATTGATTTTAAATTCATAGAATGTGTTACCACAGCTGGTGCCACCATTCTTGTCAATTTCAAACTTGAAACAGATATCTTTATTACTTGACGAAGGGAGGTTTTTGTAAATTACCACCGAACGACCAGACACGTCGGTCAATATTTACGCTCTCAGCGAAATTTTGGTTACAAAAATCGTGTTCGAGTGAACAATTTTTTGAAGGCCGTAAAGAGTAAAGGTCGAAAATTCTACATAATGGCCTTTTTAACTTTTCCGAGTCAACATTTCGATCAAGAGAGGGTTTCTTTTTCCAAAACACAGGAGCGCACGCGAATTGAATTTATTTATGACGGCGGAGTATATTTACCTTAGTACAAAGCAGCAGTTACAAAACTTGTTGCGTGTTGCAATTAATGCAACTTTGGTGTTAAACATTTTTATTTGCTGATCTTTTCTTACCCTATTTCGTTTCTCGTTGCCTTTGCTTTAGCATTCCCTGCGTAAAATCTTTTTGACTGAAGTGCACTCACTCGAATCGAAACCGAAAACAAATATATACACGATAAAAAAAGCCTCGATTGTTTATCGTAAAATAAAAAACTTAACAAGTTACATGCCACGATTGTCGAAATTTCCACTTACGAGCGGGGCTAAACGTGGCTGCAAGGAGTAAAATTATAACACGCGCTGAGTTTTTTGGGAAAAATATAAAAAAATACAAAAACTAATAACAAGTTACACGCCGCCGCTGTCGGAATTTCCACTTACGCGCGGGAACGTGGCTACATGAAGGAAAATGATAAAACTCGCTGAGTTGTTATTAAAAAAATACAAATCAAGGAATTTTAACTGAACTTTCTTTATTGAGCAAAGAAAGAAAAAAGTCATCAAATACATATTCTGGGAGGAACAGATAACATGAAACATGACACTGCTGTGAATAAAACTTGCCGGCGGCTTTGAATCGAGCACTCAGTCGGCTTCAAAATAAAAGAATCATCATTAAATCTCTCCTTACAGCTCCTCGAAAGCGTCTGATTAAAAAGTTGTGGTCAAAGGTAAAGTTCAAATCCATTACGTGATCTGGGCATTCACCACGCATCGGAACGTGTTTACGAATAAATTAACTATGGCGGCCGCTCTACGAAAAAATCTAATTTTGGCGTTCCGTGACCAAAACAACTCGTTCAAGATCTCTTTTTAAAGCTCTCGATATGATCTGTATTCAAAAATACACAAGCTTAAGCTTACAAAATTTGAAAATACATTGCGAAGAAGCCAAATCTATAAACTGTCTGCGATGATTACTTCGGATTACTTCATAATCATTCACACATCGCGAACAAAAGGATACGTTCACAAGTCAGTTCGCCCATGGTCCCTTAATTGTAGCATTGTTCCAGTCTTTTGAAGTCTCTTTGAGGTCTCCTTCCAAAATATCTCACCTTTTTCAAACCGAATAAAACCGAAGTTACTCGAGACGCTTTCGGATGCTACCGAAAGCAATGCCCAAAGGAATAAACTGAGCCTTCAAGCTACAACATCCAGAGGTGTAAGCCATTTCAGAAAGACACATTTAAAGCGGCGTGAAGTTGTAATG
>JAHPZR010019007.1:0-18670 GCA_019787425.1 Platygyra sinensis | reverse complement strand
TTGGGAAAAGAGTAGGAGTACAGATTATCACAAAAAAATTCGGGAGATTTCAATTGCCAGGACATCTTAATGTGGTCTCCAGGATCTTTACCACTTTTCTTCGTACTCAGTAAGACTGGAGAACAAATTTCCCATTACGTTATAAATTTCTGGCATTAGATTCTCTATTACCTGAAAGCAGTCAGTTTATTCTGTTTTGCCAAGGAAGCAAAACATTACTTACTGTTCTTATTGATTATTTCCCGAGTCTGATTTTCTTTCATTGCTGCTCTCTTTTTAATCAAAAATAACTCTAAGTTACTATTTGGGGCTAATTGGATAACTTTCGGTTCCTTGACCTCTATCAAAGTTTGAAATAACTTGTTGTTTTTGTTATTATTGTTGATACATATTTAAATAGCGGGCGGGAGAGTAGATCTTAGCTCGTGAATCCGCCACTTTGAATGTCGTCGTGAAGACGACCCTAGAGGCCAACTTCTGTAAAATGTAGGCTTAATGTTTCATCACGCACAAACCCTGACCAAGCTTCTTCATGCCACTTAGTTCTTCAGTCTCCAAATAACTTACCGAAACCCAAAAGTCCCGAGTATTTCCTTTACTGCATGTCTCACTTCTCTGATTTTCCAACAGTACAGCAAGGGATTCAGGGAGGAGTTTAAATAGACCAGTATAAGCCCAAAAAAGGAGATGATCAATATAGGTTGAGTTATTTCCGACAACATTGTTTGAACCAGCAAACCCAAGCCAAACGGAAGATAGCAAATCATCAGTGCAACAAAAACCCACAAAGCAGTGGACACGGTTTTTTTGTATCGCGACAAGTTTAAAGATGAAATTCCATTCTGCTGACCTTGCGGGATAACCTGAGCTTGGATGTGATTTCGAAGGATAAAAAAGATTCGCGTATAACAGTAAATCGACGTTATTAGCAATACAATCCACGTTAAAGCGCTGTACACGATGAATGCGAAATAGTTTAAGTATTGTGTGACGCAGTTTCCGATAGAAAATAACAAAACCAGTCCAACACACCAGCGAGCTCGCTTCATAGTTACAACTTGTCTATACCTGATGCCTAACGATAGCGCAAGAAGTCTGTCTATGCTGATTGCGCTCAAAGTCGCAAGAGAAAAATCTGCTGCCACTATGCTGCAGGAATACCATAGCAGTTCGGCGACTCGACAGAAATCCCAAAGATGATAAAAGGCTGCCAAAAGAGAAAGCACTGCTAAAGGCTGCACAACAAGTCCAACGCAAAGGTCTGAAAATGCCAAACAACGAAGAAATAATTTGGAAGGCGGATTGAGAGATGATTCTTTGTGAAAAGCCACGAGGATCAACGTATTTCCGAGAATTGCTGTTATGGAAAAAGCAACATTTATACCAGACATCACCAAGAGTAGAACTGGAAGCTTCGAAGAGTTGCCGCTTGCAGGCAAGGTTTGGTTACAAAGAAATCCAGTTTGAATTGAATAATTTAGCATGCTCTGCAACCTTCTTCCAACTTCGTAAATAAAAACCGGTTACGTTAAGAATCTGCTTGACCTGAAGAAAAACGTGCAAAGCATCCCCTTTAGTCGGTGTTAATTTCTAACTCTTTTTTGAAGCTGAAGAAAATACAGCAGTCGATGTTCTTAATGAGTTGTGTAAATACATCTGCTGTTTTACATGGAATAGAATCCAAAGGGAAATGAACGCTGTCTCCCCACTCCTTTGCAGTGCTTAATTACTTTCTCTCTCCCTCTGTATTATCGAAGTACCCTAATATCTCTTTTCAAGATCTAAATACCACCCTGAGGAAAACATACGTATTGTGTAAAGCTTTTAATGGTCCTCTGTGTTTTAGCTCGTTTCCTAGCTTGTAAAGTGATAATCTACATTTTCTCTCCTTGATTGTTTTGCTGATAGATTGGTCGCTGGTTGCAGTTAAAGAATCCCTTGAGTTTGGTTTTAATGACGTGTGTGCTTTTCAAAGTCATCGATTTTTGACAATCGCCTGATTCCAAAAAAACAACATTTATTGTTATTTGTAGGAAGTAAGATCTACATTTCCATGCAGTAATTACAAATATTCATTTATTCAGGGAAAAAATGAAATAAATCAAAGCTGCTATGTTTGATTAAAAAAATTATATTCTTTTTTCCCAGCTTTGGTATTAATTTGAAATTCATTATTAGTTGTACCAATTTACTATGATCATAGTTTATTTCCAGTTTTGACGGAACTGGAATCATTAATAACATAAACAGGTGCTATGTTATAAACTGGAAGGAAGTAGTAAAGTGCTTTTTGGAACTATTTTGGATTTTCATGAGTAATTTTTGTAAATTTATTTTTCATAAAATAGTTCTTTGTTATAAACTTAAAGGAAGAAGTGAAATGCTGTTTTGAATTCGGTTTATCATAAGTCATTTTTGCAAAATTAGTTTCGCTTCGCTTGCAAAATTTATATAAGCACAGTTTGAAACAACAGAACAAAATTTATTAGGATTCCAAAAAAAATGTGTAAACCACAAGACTGAATTTATTAGAGAATCAGAAACTTTGGACAGAAAAGAACGCAGCGATAACGCTTAATAAAACTTAACGAGTAAACAACGAGTACAAGTTCCAACATGGCGGTCTCTCGTGCAGTCAAGCACGTTTTTTCTTTGTCTGTCTCCGCGCATGCGCGGAACGCATACCGCAGGTAGTAGTCTTGAAGTTTGAAGTTTGAAGTTTACTTATTCATAAATACATAGTTAAAAAACTGAATTGTGTATTTACTTACGTTATAAAAATAGTAAAATTTCGCAGAATTCATTATTAACTATCTAATTGTTAAAGTGGTCCACTGGGCTAAAAAGGGAAAACTAAGCAGAGTTCGCTTTAAGACATGAAGCGATAATAAAACTATTTTTAAAACGGTCGGTTGTAAAGCGTGGTACATTAAAAGGTCGCGTGCGCCTTAACAAATATGTGGTTTCATACGTTACTGGTAGTAATTTATAGAGGCGGTGATTGTTGTCATTTACAATCGTGTCGAAAAGTGTCTTGCATATTTCGTCATTATGGATGGCTAATTCCTTACAGTTCATAATATTATAACTACGACCAGGACAGATGATGGACATTGCTTTCTTCTGTACATGTTCTAATTCTCGCATTAAATATTTAGGCCGGCTGTAGTGAAAAACCGGTGCCGCATAGTCCATGGACTGAACGAACAAGCAGATTTGTAAACTGAGACTTTTTTAACAATGAGAATTGGTTCCCTTGCATCCTGTTCGAGCATTGCATGCTCGACTCTGCCGAGGGCGAGTAAAAGACCATCTGGATTTAGCTTCAGGTTAAGTTTAGGAAGCAGCTGAGGTCTGGGATTGAAGTGCTAACAGGTGGGTCGTGTCTGCTCTTTAAGAAGGTACTCTCGTTCTTGTGTGAAGGCCTTTTACGGACAAAATATCGAAAATTATAATGAAGAAAACAAACAACATGAGTGAAAATATGCGCAATATTTTCCTGAGTTGACGCTAAAAATTAGCAGCCTTAAAATGTTTCAATTTATTTGAAACTCCGGTATTACGTTAAATGTGGATTAATCTTATTGATAGCCAAGTATAAAATAAATTCATCGAGTGGTTTTTAATTCACACCGAATTTAAGAATTTTAGGGGTAATTTTTGATAAATGAAAAATAACGGCCTACACCAGTTGATATTCACGCCAATGTTTCTGAAAATCAAACGGGGCGATTTCTCTGAGATTTTCACTCGAGGTAATTATATGTTAGAAGATTCATTTAAGACCAGAATGCCATTTAGTCTAGTCTTGTGGACATAGTCTGCAATAACATTTAAAACAACTTTGCTTTTGTTGCATTTTGACACCTTGAAAATTCACTCGTAATTTTCTCGAAAACGCTCTTATAGATTTTTTTACCATTTTGCCATCGTTGAGGCAGCTATGTCAACTCCGAGATCCCGACGTCGTATTTCCCAAGTTATGTCTGGTGGCAAGTTATTCGGTCTTCTGTAAAATGGGCATGGCGTCATTTCGTTGCTATGGTAACTCAGATCTTGGTGAAATTTACCCCAGTTGAAACTTTCATCTTTCTCTAGCACACCACTGACGTTTGATTTTCTGTTGGATCGATAATGGTGGTGCTCTAGTCGCTCAAAGTTGAACGGTATCGTGACTCAAAAATCCGATCGAGCCACCTTAAGGTAATTTCTTGTGCGCATGATTCTTCTGTTAGGGACACTTCAAGTTCTTTCGTATTCTTCCAGTCTGCAAACAAAGAGCTCTGAAGAATCGAACTGAGTAACTGTAACGTTTCGTTGTTGTTGTGCTCTCGCAATCATTGTACTTAATTCCATGGACAACGTTTCTATACCTGGAAGCCAAATTGCAGCTCCAGCAGACGCCATTTTGTTTACACGGAAGATCATCAATGACATCACTTCCTGTTTGGCGAAATCATTTCCGCTTCCGCATCTTTTATTTCCTCATCTTTTATTTTCACTTCTTTTAAATCAAACATCTTTTAGTTGTATCGGACATCTTTAAGCAAATTTGAACATCGTTTAGTTTTACCAAACATCTTTTAATTGTATCGGACATCTTTTAGTTTTATCGGACACCTTTAGTTTATAACGAACATGTTTGCTTATAGGCCGTTCCGAAATTCAACAGGGGACTGGGGCGAGTTTCAAATTTTAACCAATCGATAAACTGACACCACCACATGAAAGATCATGTCGAGATTGATCATTTGACCAAGTATGATGTTTTTAGGGTGAACAGAGACCAAGTTATGGACCTTCAAATATGGCTCAAAACCCATACAAACGCCTCTAATTTTGAGATAGCGTCCCCCAAAACCATACAAACTCTTAAAATTTTTCATCAGTTTTGTGACAGCTGTAAAATCCCGTCATGCACCTACTATTTGAAAGAAGCTGAGATGGAAATCACTATGTTTGACCATTTTAAAGAGAATCACGGAAATCATGAAAAATTTTAAGAGTTTGTATGGTTTTGGGGGACGCTGTCTCAAAATTAGAGACGTTTGTATGGATTTTGAGCCATATTTCAAGGTCCATAACTTGGTCTCTGCTCACCCTAAAAGCATCATACTTGGTCAAATGATCAATCTTGACATGATCTTTCATGTGGTGGTGTCAGTTTATCGATTGGTTAAAATTTAAAACTCGCCCCAGTCCCCTGTTGAATTTCGGAACGGCCTATTGCTTTATTGCGCAAAGCATTCATATATGCAACATAACAAGGATATATGCAAATTCGAAATTTTGTCCGTGAAAGGCCTTCATATTCTTGCCTGAAATGCTGAATTCGGTACGCACGAAGAATTATGACTTCTGGGATATTTCAGCGCCTGTAGAAAACTGGAATTGCCAAATCAATGACGGACGGACATTGGCTTGACTGACGTTACCTCAGTACTAGAGGCATGCTTCAGGTTGGAAATGTATCTCAAGAGATAGAAAATTGTGCGAAGGACGCATTCTTAGGACTGGAAGCGCAAGATCTCAATCAAGTCTTGGAAACTGCCTGTGCGAGACTGTGTACTCTGAGCATGACGGTCCACAGTTGTGGCTGAGACAATATCGTCTCCTGCAAGGCTCTGGGGACTCCACCTTGGCCAGAGGGAATGGTCTGTCAACGATGGAGGACCTCTTTCCCATAGTACTGATAGAAGGAGCTCATCTGCACTACATCCACGGGATTGTTTGCTGAGCTGACATGGGACCAGCTGGATAGGTCAGTAAGTCTCCAGATCTCTGTCGTCCGATTGCATATGAAGACTGGGGGTTGCTTGGTACTGAACGGCCAATGGAGACAAATGAGGGAGTCTGTCCATTGGTACAATGAGATTGATGGAAAATCCTGCAGCTGCAACAAGGCGAGCACCCATTACCATGGCAATATGTTCCCACTGGGGAACTGTTCGTGCATGTTTAGATGAGGAAAGTTTGACCTCGGATCTAATGAATCTGACCTTCTCATTCTAAACAAAGAAGACACAGCAACCGGTTGCAGTGGTGGGGCATGCATCACAAAACACATGTATTTCTATTGGTAAAGTTTTGCCAAAGTCCAAATAACGTCAGGTGACAAATGCTTAAGGTGATTCCCGAGTTTAGCATTGCGCATTCCTACTGCGCACGATTTTTGCGTCATCAGCGCGCGCACATGAGCGCGCGCGCGTACAAAACATAAGAGATTTCTCTCAAACTAAGCTCGATAGCGAGATAAAAGCTCCTTTTCTCTTCCACGAGCACGGTGACCCCCACTTTTTATTTATAAATTCAATGAGAACAATATCCGCAATAACTGAGAAAAAAATTGGCAGAAATCTATGGCTAGTTTTTTGGTAAATGAAATAAATGCTACAGATAGAGACGTAACGGGCGCAATAGAGCAAGTCCAAATTATGTTTCCTTTTAAGGGATAAAAATATCAATTAATAATGCAGAGTATTTGAAGCCATTTTACTATTCTCTATTGGAAATTGCGTCACTGAAGTCGTAAACCCTTTCGCTTCCCTCGTGTACAGCGCCTCTATATATAGATCTACCTTAAATGTTCGAGAGTCAATTCGCCATAATTGCTTTCCAGGCCATGCAACCAAAACCTAAGATACTTTTAACAATAACACGATTCCAAAAACTATTTACAAAACTGTTTTTTTTGTACGTGTCGTGGGCATCTTTGTATTTGACTTGTGCATGTAGATGATCCTTTCAGAAGAGCTGTTGGATTTTTAATATTATTGTTATTTCATTCCAAATACGTGGTTAAAATACACTTTTAAGCACAAGTGTTAGCAAATACTCAGAATTCGTTTGAGATAATCCTTAGGTCATTTTCCAAACCAGAATAGTTTCCTAGCATACTAGTCGTCTTCGAAAATGAAAAAAAAACGCAAACGACAACCAAAATCTAAAATGGCATTTTTGGCGTGCTCATAAATTTTGTTCTCTAGTTGACTGTGTGCTTACATTTGAAAGTGAACTGAGGGTATTTAAAAGAAGAAAAAAACTAATGATAATCCGTCCTAATTCAAAAAAGCACTTCACTGCTTCATTCGAGTATACAACATAGCACCTGTTTATCTCTCTGAATGATTTCAGTTCTGTCAACACTTTGATAATACATTTGCTTGAAACGCTAATGGGTTTCAAATTAATATCAAAGTTGAGAAAGTTTTGGAAAGCAAACATAACCAGCTGTGTTTTATTTCATTTCTTTTCCTGAATAAATAAATAAATAGTATTTTTTTTAAACTGAAATGTCGATTTTGCTTTCTACAGATTACAATGAATAATGTTCCAGGCCATTACAAGATTAATCTAAAGGCGTATGGGATATCTTAAAAAGCGCACACCTCAATGAAACTACTCAAGGATTTTCTAATCACGTGATAGAGTCTTTTCAGGTCACTTTTGTCTAAAAGAGCTTATGTTAAAATCGCGCAGCGTTTGTTTAACTGGAGCCAAGGACCATTCTATTAGCGAAACATAAAAGTACAGGAAATGTAGGTCAGCACTTTACAAGAAGAAACGCTAAAACATTAAAGATCATTAAAGTGCTACAAGGATGAAATTATCATCTGTCCTATCCACGCCGTTTCAAGACATTAAGGAATAATCTGTACGACAAGAAAATCACTTATATCTCTTTTTAATCCAGAGATATTCAAGTTTCAAAGTGTGCAAATTAACGATGACATCAAAAACTCGACATTTTATGATGAAATATGAATATGAATATCTCAACCAGTTGGCATCAGAAATATTTGATTCTTTGCAGTAGAACTCTACTAGATGTGTTCCACAATATCGTAACATACTGGGTTTCCGACTTTCCCGATGTTAAAGCTTTTCTGGCCATCTTTGGCGTTCCATTTTGATACTCGCCAATGCTGCCTTATCTGCACTATCTTGCAAGTCTAAAAATATGTTCCATCAAGTTCTTGGCCTGGTTTAATTTTTTCCGCGCTACAACCACTAAAATACTGAAAACCAGTTGGACAAGACTAGAAAGATAATTTTATTGGGTTGTAAATGCGTTGCCGGTCAGTAGAACTATTACTCTACGAAGTTTCAATGGACTCTGCAAAAAATTGACCGAGATAACTCCACCTATAGAAGTAGAGAGCTAATGCTTGAGCTTAATATAAATTAGATATAACAACACGATAATAGTAATTTCGTATGTTTTCTTTTTCTTCAAAATTCAGTGTGAAAAATGGTTCTTAAATCTTTTCGCCACACTGAAGATTTTCAACTTAAATTCAAGTAACACGGTAAAAGAATAGCTATAGAAAATGGTCTTATAAGTGGAAAATCGCATATATCCTAGCTAACCTCACGTGCGAAAAGATTCGAGTGACAACAATCGTTACACTTTGGATTCTATTCCATATGCAAGAGCAGATGTATTTACACAATTCACATAACCTATCGACAGCTGTGTTGTTTTCAGCTTCGTGGTGATGTTTTGTACGTTTTTCTTCAGGTCAAGCAGAGTCTAACAATAAGAATGTTTATTTCATTTATGAAGTTGAAAGAAAGTCGCAAAGCATGTTAAATTATTCACTCCAAGCTGGCTTTCTTTGTAACCGAACCTTGGCTCTACATCGCAACTCTTCGCAGCTTTCCACTTTACTCTTGGTGATATCTGGTATAAACGTTGCATTATCCATAACAGCAGCTCTCGGAAATGTATTGATCCTCGTTGCCCTCCACAAAGAATCATCTCTTAATCCGCCTACTAAACTATTTCTTCGTTGCTTGGCATTATCAGACCTTTGCGTTGGACTTATCGTGCAGCCTGTGGGGATTGTTTCTCTTATGGCGGCATTCTACCATCGTTGGAATTTCTGTCATGTTGCCGAACTGCTATGGTATTCCTTCAGCATAGTGGCAGCAGATTTGTCACTTGCAACTTTAAGTGCAATCAGCGTAGACAGGCTTCTTGCATTATCGTTAGGGATCAGGTATAAACAAGTTGTAACTATGAAGAGAGCTCGCCTGTTTCTTGCACTGTTTTTGTTGCTTTCTATTGGAAACTACGTCACACAATACGTACTAAACTTCTTCTCTTTTCTCGTGTACAGCGCCTTAATGTGGATTGCATTGCTAATAACGTCGATGTTTTGTTATACGCGTATATATTTTGCTCTTCAAAATCACATCGAAGAGCATGTTATCCCGCTAGGTGAACCGAATGCAATTTCATCGTTAAACTTGTCGCGATACAAAAAGACAGTGTCCACTTCTTTATGGTTATTTGCTGCACTAATGATTTGCTATCTTCCATTTGGCTTGGTTTTATTTGTTGAAACAATGTTGTCTGAAATAACTGAACATGTAGTAATCACCGCCTATTTTGGAATTACTCTTGTTTATCTAAACTCCACCCTGAACCCTTTGCTGTACTGCTGCAAAATCAGGGAAGTGAGACATGCAGTAAAGAAAATACTCAGGAATCTAAGTTTTGGAAGCTGGAGAGCAAAGAGACTTGAACAAGTGACGTCAGGGTTTGTGCATGATGAAAAATTGAGCCCAAGTCATCGGCAAACCTCGTTCCCAGGGTCTTTCCCTGGACGATTTTCAAAATGGCGGCGCGTCGAAAGAAAACCCATTCTTCCCCTTACCATTCTGGAAAATGGAGGAGACCCATCTTGGGACGTCGGTTGTAATCTGCCATGTTCCTCTCCATTACAAGCAATCATAGATTCCCGTTAGTTTACTATTATACTATTAGTTTGAGTTTTCCTGAAACTGATTTAAGCCAAGTGAAATCAAGAAACCCCAAAACAATTATAACCAGAACCGCTGGCTCATCCTAGGTTAAGAACCTGTAATACTTACCAGTGTCGTAAACAAAAAATAAAGAAGTCGACATGAAAGAACCTTTCCAATTCCAAATTAAATACCGTGATGGAACCTACTTTGTTCCACTGCCATAGCTGGACAATCGTCCTCCTCTACCTTCGAACTTCAACCTTGTTCACAGCCGTCTGCAACAAGTAAAGAAAAGGCTTCTCAAACTTGATCCTACAAGGTCTTATACTAGCATCATTGCTGACCAAGTTGGCTTGACCATTGAGTAAGAATGATGCTCATTATCTTGGCCACTTCTTCGTTTCAAGTCCAGAGAGCGAAACGACACCCATTCGAGTAGTATTTGCAGCCAGTGAAGGCCTTGTCTCTCTGTACGATTGTTTATACACCGGTCCCTGCCACCTAAAGTCATTGAACACCATAATTCATCGCTTCAGAGGTAACAAGTTTGCCTTTGATGCTGACCTTGACAAAGCCTTCATGAGAATTAAGATTAATGAAGAGGATCGTAACTATGTCCCCTTTCTGTGGTTTGAAGATGGCGACCCAGACAAGACAATTAAAGTTCACCGCTGCACATCTGTCTTCTTTGGAGGAACAAGCACTCCATTCATCATCTTTCTAAGTATGAGAAAGATAAAGATCCAGTTGTTTAATTTGTTGCTCAAGACCTTGTAGAGAAGCTTTACTGTGACAATGTACTAACTGGAGCACATGATGAGGACACTGCTATTCAGTATTACAATATCTCAAGGAAGGTTATGAAGGATGCAGACATGAATCTGCGCCAGTGGTTCACAAACTCGCCAGCAATGACCACCATTATTGAAAATATGAGGCCTGGTTCTGAGAGAGATCATGCCGGCCTTTTAGGCATGACGCTACAGTTTCTACGGAAAGCCATTGTCATTCCTCCTGACGTGAGGTTCACCAAACGACAAGTCCTCAGTTCTGCAAAATCAACATTTGAACCTATTGGCCTCATCTCCCCTGTCCTTGTTCCAGCCAAGAAATTCATTTCATCTCTGTGGTATAAGGGATTTGACTGGGTTGACGGTCCCCCTGCCGAACCCCAGCAACAGTACAACCAAATCACCAAAGAAATTGCAGCAGCTTAAGGTGATTCCCAGGTAAAAGAACCCGCCATCGATTTTCGATAAAACTTGGTATGGTGTCATTACAGTACAAGGAGATGTTAAAAACGTAATAAAAAGAGGGGGTCACCGTGCTTGTTTTCATGCCACGATGCTGACAAATATGGTTATATGGGTGACTTTTGGTTATCCCAGTGCGCAACAAATAAGCTCGATTATTTTTCAATGCGGCGTGTTTATATCACACAGAGTTTGACTTTCTTTGATTGCTTATTCATCTACGTCCCAGAAAAAATGGCTTCAAATACTCTGCATTATTAATTGATATTTTTATCCCTTAAAAGGAAACATAATTTGGACTTGCTCTATTGCGCCCGTTACGTCTCTATCTGTAGCATTTATTTCATTTACCAAAAAACTAGCCATAGATTTCTGCCAATTTTTTTTCTCAGTTATTGCGGATATTGTTCTCATTGAATTTATAAATAAAAAGTGGGGGTCACCGTGCTCGTGGAAGAGAAAAGGAGCTTTTATCTCGCTATCGAGCTTAGTTTGAGAGAAATCTCTTATGTTTTTGTACGCGCGCGCGCTCATGTGCGCGCGCTGATGACGCAAAAATCGTGCGCAGTAGGAATGCGCAATGCTAAACTCGGGAATCACCTTAAGCATTTGTCACCTGACGTTATTTGGACTTTGGCAAAACTTTACCAATAGAAATACATGTGTTTTTGTGATGCATGCCCCACCACTGCAACCGGTTGCTGTGTCTTCTTTGTTAGAATGAGAGGTCAGATTCATTAGATCCGAGGTCAAACTTTCCTCATCTAACATGCACGAACAGTTCCCCAGTGGGAACATATTGCCATGGTAATGGGTGCTCGCCTTGTTGCAGCTGCAGGATTTTCCATCAATCTCATTGTACCAATGGACAGACTCCCTCATTTGTCTCCATTGGCCGTTCAGTACCAGCAACCCCCAGTCTTCATATGCAATCGGACGACAGAGATCTGGAGACTTACTGACCTATCCAGCTGGTCCCATGTCAGCTCAGCAAACAATCCCGTGGATGTAGTGCAGATGAGCTCCTTCTATCAGTACTATGGGAAAGAGGTCCTCCATCGTTGACAGACCATTCCCTCTGCCAAGGTGGAGTCCCCAGAGCCTTGCAGGAGACGATATTGTCTCAGCCACAACTGTGGACCGTCATGCTCAGAGTACACAGTCTCGCACAGGCAGTTTCCAAGACTTGATTGGGATCTTGCGCTTCCAGTCCTAAGAATGCGTCCTTCGCACAATTTTCTATCTCTTGAGATACATTTCCAACCTGAAGCATGCCTCTAGTACTGAGGTAACGTCAGTCAAGCCAATGTCCGTCCGTCATTGATTTGGCAATTCCAGTTTCTACAGGCGCTGAAATATCCCAGAAGTCATAATTCTTCGTGCGTACCGAATTCAGCATTTCAGGCAAGAATATGAAGGCCTTTCACGGACAAAATTTCGAATTTGCATATATCCTTGTTATGTTGCATATATGAATGCTTTGCGCAATAAAGCAATAGGCCGTTCCGAAATTCAACAGGGGACTGGGGCGAGTTTTAAATTTTAACCAATCGATAAACTGACACCACCACATGAAAGATCATGTCAAGATTGATCATTTGACCAAGTATGATGCTTTTAGGGTGAGCAGAGACCAAGTTATGGACCTTGAAATATGGCTCAAAATCCATACAAACGTCTCTAATTTTGAGACAGCGTCCCCCAAAACCATACAAACTCTTAAAATTTTTCATGATTTCCGTGATTCTCTTTAAAATGGTCAAACATAGTGATTTCCATCTCAGCTTCTTTCAAATAGTAGGTGCATGACGGGATTTTACAGCTGTCACAAAACTGATGAAAAATTTTAAGAGTTTGTATGGTTTTGGGGGACGCTATCTCAAAATTAGAGGCGTTTGTATGGGTTTTGAGCCATATTTGAAGGTCCATAACTTGGTCTCTGTTCACCCTAAAAACATCATACTTGGTCAAATGATCAATCTCGACATGATCTTTCATGTGGTGGTGTCAGTTTATCGATTGGTTAAAATTTGAAACTCGCCCCAGTCCCCTGTTGAATTTCGGAACGGCCTATAAGCAACATGTTCGTTATAAACTAAAGGTGTCCGATAAAACTAAAAGATGTCCGATACAATTAAAAGATGTTTTGGTAAAACTAAACGATGTTCAAATTTGCTTAAAGATGTCCGATACAACTAAAAGATGTTTGATTTAAAAGAAGTGAAAATAAAAGATGAGGAAATAAAAGATGCGGAAGCGGAAATGATTTCGCCAAACAGGAAGTGATGTCATTGATGATCTTCCGTGTAAACAAAATGGCGTCTGCTGGAGCTGCAATTTGGCTTCCAGGTATAGAAACGTTGTCCATGGAATTAAGTACAATGATTGCGAGAGCACAACAACAACGAAACGTTTACAGTTACTCAGTTCGATTCTTCAGAGCTCTTTGTTTGCAGACTGGAAGAATACGAAAGAACTTGAAGTGTCCTAACAGAAGAATCATGCGCACAAGAAATTACCTTAAGGTGGCTCGATCGGATTTTTGAGTCACGATACCGTTCAACTTTGAGCGACTAGAGCACCACCATTATCGATCCAACAGAAAATCAAACGTCAGTGGTGTGCTAGAGAAAGATGAAAGTTTCAACTGGGGTAAATTTCACCAAGATCTGAGTTACCATAGCAACGAAATGACGCCATGCCCCATTTTACAGAAGACCGAATAACTTGCCACCAGACATAACTTGGGAAATACGACGTCGGGATCTCGGAGTTGACATAGCTGCCTCAACGATGGCAAAATGGTAAAAAAATCTATAAGAGCGTTTTCGAGAAAATTACGAGTGAATTTTCAAGGTGTCAAAATGCAACAAAGCAAAGTTGTTTTTAAATGTTATTGCAGACTATGTCCACAAGACTAGACTAAATGGCATTCTGGTCTTAAATGAATCTTCTAACATATAATTACCTCGAGTGAAAATCTCAGAGAAATCGCCCCGTTTGATTTTCAGAAACATTGGCGTGAATATCAACTGGTGTAGGCCGTTATTTTTCATTTTATCAAAAATTACCCCTAAAATTCTTAAATTCGGTGTGAATTAAAAACACTCGATGAATTTATTTTATACTTGGCTATCAATAAGATTAATCCACATTTAACGTAATACCGGAGTTTCAAATAAATTGAAACATTTTAAGGCTGCTAATTTTTAGCGTCAACTCAGGAAAATATTGCGCATATTTTCACTCATGTTGTTTGTTTTTCTTCATTATAATTTTCGATATTTTGTCCGTAAAAGGCCTTCACACAAGAACGAGAGTACCTTCTTAAAGAGCAGACACGACCCACCTGTTAGCACTTCAATCCCAGACCTCAGCTGCTTCCTAAACTTAACCTGAAGCTAAATCCAGATGGTCTTTTACTCGCCCTCGGCAGAGTCGAGCATGCAATGCTCGAACAGGATGCAAGGGAACCAATTCTCATTGTTAAAAAAGTCTCAGTTTACAAATCTGCTTGTTCGTTCAGTCCATGGACTATGCGGCACCGGTTTTTCACTACAGCCGGCCTAAATATTTAATGCGAGAATTAGAACATGTACAGAAGAAAGCAATGTCCATCATCTGTCCTGGTCGTAGTTATAATATTATGAACTGTAAGGAATTAGCCATCCATAATGACGAAATATGCAAGACACTTTTCGACACGATTGTAAATGACAACAATCACCGCCTCTATAAATTACTACCAGTAACGTATGAAACCACATATTTGTTAAGGCGCACGCGACCTTTTAATGTACCACGCTTTACAACCGACCGTTTTAAAAATAGTTTTATTATCGCTTCATGTCTTAAAGCGAACTCTGCTTAGTTTTCCCTTTTTAGCCCAGTGGACCACTTTAACAATTAGATAGTTAATAATGAATTCTGCGAAATTTTACTATTTTTATAACGTAAGTAAATACACAATTCAGTTTTTTAACTATGTATTTATGAATAAGTAAACTTCAAACTTCAAACTTCAAGACTACTACCTGCGGTATGCGTTCCGCGCATGCGCGGAGACAGACAAAGAAAAAACGTGCTTGACTGCACGAGAGACCGCCATGTTGGAACTTGTACTCGTTGTTTACTCGTTAAGTTTTATTAAGCGTTATCGCTGCGTTCTTTTCTGTCCAAAGTTTCTGATTCTCTAATAAATTCAGTCTTGTGGTTTACACATTTTTTTTGGAATCCTAATAAATTTTGTTCTGTTGTTTCAAACTGTGCTTATATAAATTTTGCAAGCGAAGCGAAACTAATTTTGCAAAAATGACTTATGATAAACCGAATTCAAAACAGCATTTCACATTTCACTTCTTCCTTAAGTTTATAACACAAGAACTATTTTATGAAAAATAAATTTACAAAAATTACTCATGAAAATCCAAAATAGTTCCAAAAAGCACTTTACTACTTCCTTCCAGTTTATAACATAGCACCTGTTTATGTGTATTAATGATTCCAGTTCCGTCCAAACTGGAAATAAAACTATGATCATAGTAAATTGGTACAACTAATAATGAATTTCAAATTAATACCAAAGCTGGGAAAAAGAATATAATTTTTTTAATCAAACATAGCAGCTTTGATTTATTTCATTTTTCCCTGAATAAATGAATATTTGTAATTACTGCATGGAAATGTAGGATCTTACTTCCTACAAATAACAATAAATGGTTTTTTTTTGGGAATCAGGCGATTGTCAAAAATCGATGACTTTGAAAAGCACACACGTCATTAAAACCAAACTCAAGGGATTCTTTAACTGCAACCAGCGACCAATCTATCAGCAAAACAATCAAGGAGAGAAAATGTAGATTATCACTTTACAAGCTAGGAAACGAGCTAAAACACAGAGGACCATTAAAAGCTTTACACAATACGTATGTTTTTCCTCAGGGTGGTATTTAGATCTTGAAAAGAGATATTAGGGTACTTCGATAATACAGAGGGAGAGAGAAAGTAATTAGCACTGCAAAGAGTGGGGAGGACAGCGTTCATTTCCCTTTGGTTCTATTCCATGTAAAACAGCAGATGTATTTACACAACTCATTAAGACATCGACTGCTGTATTTTCTTCAGCTTCAAAAAAGAGTTTAGAAATTAACACCGACTAAAGGGGATGCTTTGCACGTTTTTCTTCAGGTCAAGCAGATTCTTAACGTAACCGGTTTTTATTTACGAAGTAAGTTGAAGAAGGTTGCAGAGCATGCTAAATTATTCAATTCAAACTGGATTTCTTTGTAACCAAGAACCTTGCCTGCAAGCGGCAACTCTTCGAAGCTTCCAGTTCTACTCTTGGTGATGTCTGGTATAAATGTTGCTTTTTCCATAACAGCAATTCTCGGAAATACGTTGATCCTCGTGGCTTTTCACAAAGAATCATACTCTCAATCCGCCTTTCCAAATTATTTCTTCGTTGTTTGGCATTTTCACGACCTTTGCGTTGGACTTGTTGTGCAGCCTTTAGCAGTGCTTTTCTCATTTGGCAGCCTTTTATCATCTTTGGGATTTCTGTCGAGTCGCCGAACTGCTATGGTATTCCTGCAGCATAGTGGCAGCAGATTTTTCTCTTGGCGACTTTGAGCGCAATCAGCATAGACAGACTTCTTGCGCTATCGTTAGGCATCAGGTATAGACAAGTTGTAAACTATGAAGCGAGCTCGCTGGTGCTGTTGGACTGGTTTTGTTATTTTCTATCGGAAAACTGCGCGTCACACAATACTTAAACTATTCGCATTCATCGTGTACAAGCGCTTTAAACCGTGGATTGTATTGCTAATAACGTCGATTTTTTTTTTTTTAAAACTGTTATAAACGCGAATCTTTTGTGATCACACTTCGAAATCACAATCCCAAGCTCAGGTTTATCCCGCAAGGTGAGGTCAGCAGATGGAATTTCATCTGTAAACTAAACTTTGTCGCGATACAAAAAACAAAAAAAAACCGTGTGTCCACATGCTTTGTGGGTTTTTGTTGGCACTGATGGATTTGGCTATCGTTCTTCCGTTGGGCTTGGCGTTTGCTTGGTTCATATACAATGTTGTCGGAAAATTAACTCAACACTATTATTGAATCATCTATATCTCCTTTTTTGAGGCTTATCCACTGGTCCTATTTAAACTCCTCACCCTCCTAAACTCCTATCCCCCCGAATCCCTAAATGCATTGCTGTACTGTTGGAAAATCGAGAGAAGCTGAGACATGCAGTAAAAGGAAATACTCGGGGGACCCCCTTGGGTTTCGGTTTCGGGTAAGTTATGTTGGAGACTGGAAGAACTAAGTGTGCAATGGAAGAAGCTTAGGTCAAGGGTTTGTGCGTGGATGAAACAACATTAAGCCTACATTTTAGCATGAGTTGGCGCTTCTAGGGTCGTCTTCACGACGACAATTCGAAGTGGCGGGCTTCAGCGAGCTAAGATCTACTCTCCCGCCCCGCTATTTAAATATGTATCAACAATAATACAAAAACAACAGTTATTTCAAACTTTGATAGAGGTCATAAGGAACCGAAAGTTATCCAATTAGCCCCAAATAGTAACTTAGAGTTATTTTTGATTAGAAAGAGAGCAGCAATGAAAGAAATCAGACTCTGGTAAAATCAATATCAAAAGAACAGTAAGTATATGTCTTTGCTTCCTTGGGCAAAACAGAATAAACTGACTGCTTTCAGGTAATAGAGAATCTAATGCTCAAGGAACTTTATAACGTAATGGGACAATTTGTTCTCGCAGTGCATTAACTGGGTATCCGAAGGAAAAAGTGGTTAGAAGGTATCCTGGAGACAACCATTAGGAGGTCCTGGCTTAATTGAAAAATCTTCCGCGAATTGGTTGTGATGAATCCGCTACTCCATACTCTTTTGCCACTGCAACTCAAGAGCCGTCTTCAGAAATAAAAATACTCAGATGACAATCAAAGCCAAAAATATAATTTTCAACATCACTCCAAAACATTTGGGTTTTTTTTTGTCCAAACTGAGTTGATATATGTACTCGAGCTGAAAGAAATTTTACACAAATGGCTCATGAAAATCCATAGTAATTAAAAAACACTTCACTGCTTCCTTCGAGTTTATCTTCTGAATGTCAGTTCTGTCATAACGTAATCTGCGATAGTAAATTTGGTTCAGCCAATAACGAAATTCAAATAAGTAACAAAGACGAGAAAGCAAAAAGAGTATTATTTTTTTAGCAAACATAGCCAGCTGTCTTTTACTTCATTTCTTTTCCTTGAATAAAATAAATTTTCTTAATTTCCTGAATGAGATGTAGATCTTAGTTTCTAGAAATTTTAATTGATCGTGTTTTTGGAATCAGGCGATTACTAATTTGTCGTTAGGATCGGCCATTACAGCCATAAATGAGTACGGGATATCTTTAAAAAAAAAACCACGCCTCGATAAAACTAAGTTCAAGGATTTTCTGTTCAAGAGACAGCGTCCTGTAAGGTCAGTTTCATTCAGCTTAGGCCGAGCTCGTAACTTTTTTTAACGGGAGCCAGGGACCATCCTATTAGTAAACCATTAAGGGGCAGGAAATACAGGATGTCCGAAGGTCATTAAAAGCTGTATAAAATACGTACATTTTCCATAGGGAACAGGCACTTAGATCCTCAAAACA
>JAHPZR010019005.1:5000-20457 GCA_019787425.1 Platygyra sinensis | reverse complement strand
AATCAATATTTACCAATAAAATCAACATAATAACCGATGCCAGGCGGCTAGAAGGTTTCGACAGGCACCGAAATATGTTGTATATTCTTAGCTCACTGGGACACCCGTATCTACAAAAGTAAAAAAACAAATGTCCCACCTCAGGTCAATCACTTTCAGGTGTCCTATAGGTGTGATTAAAAACGAACAGCTAAATTGTAGCCATATTAAAACAGAAAAACTGCCTTAGGATGGTCTGTTCCTGCTTGCTGCTTAAAAAAAACACAATTGTAAGTCCCTATTAAATTAAAAGAATTCACTCATTTTATAAGATTTTTTTTGTTTGTTGTTTTAGATTTTCATTTAATCAACCGATTTATTTGATTCACGTCTATCATAAATAATTATCTCTATAAACAATAAAAATTAAACTATTATTTTATTACTTAGTTAAAAAAGCTAAATTAAAATTTGATTTATACAAAAGGGTTAAAAAATTTTTTTATCTGTATTTTGCTTATTTAATTCTTACTTTAATATTTTCTTCTAGCTATTTTTTTTGACAAACAAATGAATTTGTGAGGGTATTAAAAATTACTGGTATTGCACAAGATTTGCCTTTATTTAAGTTCTTAGTTGCTATTGGTGTAATTTTAAGATGTATAGCGCCAATTTGCATAAGCAAAGATTTGAGGGATAGGTGGTTATTGTGGACCCTTTTAAATGATCATTTAGTCGCCTAACACTAAACAAACCTTCCCACTTGTCCCGTGCCTTACCCTTGTAACGACTACGAGTGAAATTGAGTAAATTCGAGTGTGGTTTGCTCTATGTTATTTTTTTATTTCTTTATACTACTTTATATGATTTCTTATAGTTTTAGTTTATATTTTTTATTTTTTTTTACCACTTTTTTTTTTTTTATAAATACTTTTTATCTTATTTTAGATTTTTAATTTTGTAAATTCTAGGATTCTTCTTCTTCATTAAACCAAAAACCCCTCCTATTCTAATTTAAATTTTTTCATTTTACAGCTAATCATTTTATTTATCTTTTATTTTACACCACAACCGTTTTTTCTACTTTTTGTTCTTAGACAAATTTTAAGCGCCAGTCTTCACAAATCGAGAAAGAAAACAAAAAAGAAACGAGAGAATATAGTGTTAAAGATAAGAATTATTAGTTATCCCACCAAATAAAACTACAGTCTCACTAATCCTAAAATCCTAAACTCGGGCTTATACTACCTGTGTGACGCCCTCTCTGCCAATAAAAAAACGACATCTAGCTTCCCCATTCACTTTAATTTATTCAGTAATTCATTAGGCAGTTAAGTAGTTTTGAATGCTAGATTTTTTTTTTTAATTTTTTTTCTTTGTTTTTTTGAAGATAATTACATAAACAATAAAATTTTATTAACTTTTAGCTTATATTTTAAACAAAAAACTTTTTTTTTAGTAAAAAAACAAAAAAACCAAAAAATCAAAAAAAGCACTATCTTATCAAAAAAAATTAAAACAAAATTGTCACAATGTTATTTAAATATGACAAATTAAAAAGAAGAAATTTTTTAAAGTAATAAACTATAACCTATATTGAACATAATTTAAAATTTGTCTCATGGTCTAAAAACGCGCTTCAGTGTGGCCTCTTTCAACACATTCACAACTCTCCGAAACGAGCTTTATTTTGAAAACAAAAAAAAAAATTCTGCCCTATTCCAATTCACATTTCCTTTCCCTCCACCCTCCACCATAACAACAATATGTGGTTTTCAGTCACTCCTATTATAGCTTGCTCGCTTTCGGACCCAAACTAAGTGTTCCGGATTTCCAACGCTAGTTTAAAAAGGACCGCTGAAGAAAGTCAGCGAGTAAAAAGAGAAAAACGCGATAAGTGAAAAACCAGACTAGGCTCCTTGGTGGTTGAAGGGAATAATATCACAAAAATCTCAAAGCCTTAGACCGACCATCCCAAGACATATTCTTAGAAACACAATAAATTAAAATAAACTATGGAGAGCTTGGCCCATAGCACCCAGAATCATGCCGAATTTTCCCCGGATTGAGGCAGAGACAGGAAAGATAGAACAGGACCCTAGTTGTCATGAACGTGTCTTTGTAGGGTCTTGAGACTGAAAAATAATGTACAAAGAACTTTGTCGCCGTCAGACTCGCAGATCCTAGCCCCGCATACGAGTACTGAAAAATGTAACCAAACAAAAAATGAAAAAAACAAACAAACAGAGTGGGGGCGCGAATTTGCTGCGAGTTTCACCGGTTGCATTCCCCCACTAGAAATGAACACAAACAACAAAAACTTGTACAAAAAATTATTGAGAAAGTCCTGGGTGGTAAAAACATGTAAAAATGAGAAAACAGCGAGATGCCAGGTTGAAAAGAGACCAAAAAAAGGCCACCTCAGGACGGTGGGGGCTGGGGGAGTAAGATCTAAATCCTCTAATCTGAAGCAGCAACATGGAGCAACACATTTTTCTGTCTTTGTGTGCTTTTTTGTTTTTGTTTTTCCCCCCTTCCTTCTTCTCCTTCCTTCCCCCCCATCTCCTCCCTTCTTCCCTCCCCCCTCCCTCCCCCCCCCTCCCCTTTCCCCCCCCTCCCCTTTCCCCCCTCTCCTTCTTTCCCCCTCCCCTCCCCCCCCCTCCCTCCCCCTCTTCCTTTTCCCCCCCCCTCCTCCCCCCTCTCCCCCCCTTTTCCTTCTCCTTCCCCCCCTTCCTTTTCCTCCCTCCCTCCCCTCCCCCCCCCTCCCCTTCCCCCCTTCTCCCCCCCTTCCCCCTTCCTTCTCCTCCCCCTTCTTTCCCCCCCCCCTCCCCTCCCCCCTCCCTCTCCTTTCCCCTCCCTTTCCTTTCTCCCTCTCCTTTCCCTTCCCCCCTCCCTCCTTCTTCCCTCTC
The DNA here is from genome assembly GCA_019787425.1 of Platygyra sinensis. NCBI lineage: Eukaryota > Metazoa > Cnidaria > Anthozoa > Scleractinia > Merulinidae > Platygyra > Platygyra sinensis. The sequence continues at coordinate 17,569 of JAHPZR010019005.1, read as the reverse complement.
CTCTCTCTTCCCCCCCCTCCCCCCCTCCCTCCCCCCCTTTCCCCTCCCTTTCCTCCCCCCTCCTTCCCTCCCCCCCTCCCTTTCTTCCCCCCCCCTTCTCTCCCCCCTCCCCCCCCCCCCCCCCCTCCCCCCCCCCCCCCTCCTCCCCCCTTCCCCTTCCCCCCCCCCCCCCCCTTCTCTCCCTCCCCCTCCCCCCTTTCCTTCTTCCCCCCTCCCCTTTCCCACGCCTCGCTTTTCTTTCTCATTTGTTCTCTCAAGTTTTCTTTTTATTTTTTTCGGTTCGTTTGTCTTTCTTATTCTCGTCTGTTTTTCTTTTTTTTTTTTTTTTTGTACTCTACAGGACTTCCCAAAGGTCTATGGCCTGCTGCCTGTCGTTTTTTCTCCCCTTGCGGGCCCCTCCTTTTTTTGTTCCTGTTTGGTTCTCGGCCTTTTCTTTCTTTTTTCCCCCCCCCCTGGCTTTCTCGGCCCCCGGCCTCCCTTCTCCCTTGGTCCTTTTTCTCTTCTTTTTTTTCCCCCCCCCCCCCCACCCCGCCTCTCCTTCCTCCCCTTGTCGCCTTCTCCTCCCTTGTTTTCCCGCTTTCCCCCTCCCCCCATCCCCCGAGTTATCTTTCAGCTTCTCTTAAATTAACATCATAAACTCGAATAACACACCGATTATGAACTTGGTAGTTGATTGCTTTAATTAACTATGAGTCATTACTTAATTATTAATGGGGGTCCACCGTGAAGCTTTTTTATGAATTGATATCAATTTTGGGGAAGTACGTATTTTGCAACTGGGGCGCAGTATAACCGATTATTATTTTTTTAACTGAGGGTCAGACAAAAAGAAAATGACTTATTTTCCTAATGTATAGCTACGTAAGTCATATGCTAGTGTTTTTCTTTGCGATTTTAATTTATATACACAGCAAAAATTTGTTTGTCGTATGTTTTTTTGTGATTTCTCGCTACTCTTTGAATGTCTCTCTCCTCGATAGGTCATTGATGACTGCATTTTTAGAGACATCAAAAATGTTCTTGAATAAAATGTTCATTGAGTGAAATGTCCAACAAAAGACCCGATTGGTAAGTTCAATACACCAGTTCCAAACAATCATGACACTACTGAAGTCCAACGGACACATATATTGATAACTTTATATTTCTCCCTCCAAAATGCGTTTATCTGCAGTTGATCGGATATCGTCTCAAAATTTTGTAACACTAGAGGACCGATCACAAATACTCTATAGAAGAGAGGGACATCGCAGAGAAGCGAGAAATAAAAACAAAGAAAACTAGAAAATAAATTTTTGCTGGGTACATAAATCAAAATCGCAAAGAAAAGGATCGATATTGGAATTACTTAGCTAACATTAGGAAAATAAAGTCATTTTTTATCCACCCTTTAAAAATATAATCGTTGTACTGTCCCCAGTGGCAACATATATACTACTTCAAAATTGATATCGATCCGTAAACTCTAGTTTAGTGAGTTTTCGGTTTTTCTTGGTGGTTTTTCTTTTGAGATGTATTTTACCACAGGAGGAATCAATGTACACGTAAATCACCGGCCAGCGCGGCGTAGGTTTCGACAGTCAACGGAAATAGTTTATTCCCCTACGTAAACAAAGGTCCACATCGTCATTTATCAGGTGTCTATAGAATCTAACGAAGCTGAGTTGCTTATAACTACTTAGTTTTTCTGCTTACTTATTCTTTGTTCAAACACTGCTCAGGAGTGTTAGGGCTATGCTTTTAGCCTTCGTCTCTTGTAGATAGATTGGGTAATAGTTTTTTTTACCTCTTCAACATGAGGAAAAAGCGATTCCAATCTAATACTTCCTCTGATATTTTTAACGGTCGTTCCTGGCATTATGTAGGTGCGGCCAGGTAAGTGAGTGTGATTCCTTGGCATTAACTGGTTCATGAAGTCATAAAAGAAAACTGGGTTTTCAAAAAACCGAAGGTTTATTCATCTTTTAATAGTCGTCACTGAATATATATCTCGCGGGGATGATATGAAACTGATCATGAATTTTTTCTGTTCTCGCCAAAAGAAACCATCACCTGATATGAAATTCCAAGTACTGTGAAAAAAGGAGCACATGAGCCAAGAGTATATGGTATCGCAGTATTATTAATTGAATGAGAGAAACTTGTTTGACTAAATCAAAAATCTCTTGATTGTCAGGGGGGGGGGGGGGGGGAGGTGGTTATTTTGTTTCCGACAACTATGGCGCCAACCAAAAATCATGAAACTTGAACTTGGATTGTTAAGGGCCCAACCAATGCATGTTTCCAGGCTTTGGAAATCCCCTCTGGAAAAAGTAACTAAAAATTACGGTTATATAACCTTTTAGTTTGAAAAGCATAATTATTGGCAGCTCGACTGTTTTGATAGTCTTCGATAGCTTAGGATAGTAATTTCTGAACAATTGCACCTGCTTTCATTTTAAAACAATTGATTCCCGTTTGAAAATTCTTTCATGAGGCTGCTTTTCACCTTATGTTTAGTAAAAACTAGCGAGCAAAACTAAAATTAACATTTTGTTTAAAACTGAAAAGGATGGAGATCCTTACATGTCAGTTTCGAAGTAAGATAGAAACAATATTAATACATCAAGGTTTAATTACTAAATTGGGAATCGGTTTTGGAAGGCCCCGGACGCTTTTTATTTTGGAGAATGTGTCTAAATATTCCCTCCGGGGAAGTTTCTTGGGAACTTATTCACATTTTATACCCGTTTGTTGTTGTTGTTTTGTTTCAATTTTAAATCCATTAAGAGTCACTATTGTCTCGGTCGCATGGAAATGTTTATATGAAAATGGCTTTATTAGCTTTGTTAGTCCAACAAAACAGTTATTCCTTAATAGGCAATTCCGGGGATATATTAACAATTCTAACTTTGACCTCCGAGGATTTAGGAAAATAATACAAACTGAAGAGATGAATTGTGCATGTGTTTTCAGGCCTCGACGGCCATTTCTTTTGTTTTAATTCCCCTATGCCTCGGAGCCACACTTAGAATTTTTTTAAATATATCGGGATTGGGTCTCATTCCCTTAGGTTCTATTGCTCATGAAAATGCAAGCTCCATAGTTAATTGTAAGATATCTTCACAAGAGCTTCCTTGCGTTTTCTTACTGACTTCTTCAGCTTAAACAGTGGAAGTGAAGCAAGCGCCATTGCAGTAAACTTGACGTTTACATAAAAAATATCAGAAGTATTAGATTGGAATCGCTTTTCCTCATTTTGAAGAGGTAAAAAAAACTATTACAATCTATCTACAAGAGACGAAGGCTAAAGCATAGCCCTAAACTCCTGAGCAGTGTTGAACATAAGAATAATTAAGCAGAAAACTAAGTAGTTTAATGCAATTCAGCTTCGTTAATCTATAGACACCTGAAATGACGATGTGGAATTTGTTTACGTAGGTGAATAAACATATTTCGTTTGCCTGTCGAAACCTAGCCGCCTGGGCGTTGATTTATGTACATTGATTCTCCTGTGGTAAATACATCTCAAAGAAAAACACCAAGAAAACGAAAACTCACTAAACTAGAGTTTACGGATCGATATCAATTTTGCAAGTAGTATATATTTTGCACTGGGGACAGTACAACGATTATATTTTTAAAGGGTGGGAAAAAATGACTTTATTTTCCTAATGTTCAGCTAAGTAATTCATATCTCCTGTTCTTTGCGAATTTTGATTTATATACCCAGCAAAAATTTAATTTCTAGTTTCGTTTTTTTTATTTCTCGCTTCTCTCGATGTCCCTTCTCTATAGGTTTGTGTGATCGGTCTCTAGTTTACAAATTTTGAGAAGATATACGATCAACGCAGAACGCATTGTGGAGGGAGAAATATAAATGTTATGCAATATTGTCCTTTGATCAGTATGTCATGAATTGTTGGACTGGTGTATTGAACTACCATCGTGTCTTTGTTGACATTTCACTCAATGACATTTTATTCAAGAACATTTTTTGATGTCTAAAAATGCATCATCAATGACCTATAGAGAGAGACATCAAGAGAGCGAGAAATAAAAAAAAAAAACTACAAACAAATTTTTGCTGTGTATATAAATTAAAATCGCAAAGAAAAATTAGATATGAAATTACTTAGCTAACATTAGGAAAATAAAGTCATTTTCTTCTACCCTCAGTTAAAAAATATAATCGTTATACATGCGCCCAGTGCAAAATACGACTTCAAAATTGATATCAATTCATAAAAAAGTTTCAGGTAGGAATTAATCAACTACAATTCAACGTTGTTATTCGATATAAGCTAATATAACTCTGGTTTCTTTTCTAGTTTTACAAATTTTGAGAGGTACTCGGTTAACGCAGAACGCATTTCGACTGTGGGTACAGCACAGGTGTTCACTTCTCATCAACAATAATACATTTGTTCTATTTGCACCCATTTATTAACGGTCCATAAACCACGCGAATAACGAAGAAGAATATGTCGCTTACTGTACAGCAGACAAAATGCTTTTCAACCCTTTTCATACATTTATCAGCTTTATAATTACAATTGTTCATCTATGGAACGCAAACTCTTTTTTCAGTTTTTGTTTTTTTCCCTATCTGCGAGGAAGTTAATTAGTCTCAAGACAAAGTTCATGACAATGGCTGCTGCTGAACAAATAGTATTGAAAATGAATTAAAGTTGATGACAAATTAAGAAGTTCTAGCTTTTTTGTTTCAAAAATGCTCCTTTGCTGTTCACTGGGTTAGCGAAATAAGACTTTTACTCGTCGGAATTTTATATTGGATCAAGCGTGATAACTTTGACATGTTTGAGTCCGTTTCATACGGTGAAAAAAAAAAACAAATTAAAAGAAAGCAATGAGGCTATGAGCTTATTGATTATTGATACGAATGAACATATCAACAGTAATTGAAACGTGCCATAAATGTTTGGTATTTTAACACTCGTATAACAGTGTAAAGGGGTTACTTGAAAATCGATAATATTACATTTATACATTTTATTTTGCATGTTAGGAGTCACCCTGCAGGGAAGCGCGCTGATTAATTTATTCTCTCCGTTTTCTAAAAGAAATAGCAACTATTTTCTATTTCGCGTTATAGAAACTGTTTTGAAGAACTCAATAATTAGGCATGTGAAAACGCTCCGTTTTAGATCTTGTTCCCACAGCAGTCAACCTCTTCTCAGCTTTGTACTCGTGTTTCTATACATGTAACTCGATAGAGAAGAATATAGGAAGTTGTTTACAGATTCGCAATCATTTCCATTTGAGATATTTCAAGATTGAAAATATCCTAACAAAATCTCAAGATCTGATAATCAGTGCGAAGAATTAACGTAACAAAAGAACATTTTCCTTAAAAAGCCATGTTCAAAGTTGTTGACTCACCTTTGTCAACAATAGTCAAAAATTATGCTGAATGGAATCGAAATTACTGATCGTCATTAATGTTCCTCGATGAGAGTTCTTAACGTTAACTGATTACTCTTCGCGTTCTTCTCTTTTGCAAATATGCCCATTTACGGGTTGTTTGTCTTTCGTACGAAATTCTAACTACCATAACATCTTCTGCAATCAGATACTCCTCTTCGATAAGGTTTCTTAAAGAGTCAGAGGAAGACATCAATAAGAGAAACAAATCAATGCAATGTGATTTTGACAGTTTTTAATATTGCTAGCCAACAAAATAATGGCTTCTCGTGGTCTACTTTTCGACCTTTTTCTCCCAAAATGGCGTTGTGTAAAAACTTGTGTGAAGTTTTTCTTTGTTTTCTAACTATTGTTGGGCTAGGGTCTATTATGTTGACTTCTTTATAGTCTTTGTTCACGTCACTGGTGAGTGTTCAGGTTCTTACACCGAGGATGAGCCCCAAAATGACAGCCTAAAATGACTTCCTGGTTTATCATTTCATCAGCGGTGATTAACCTGTCTTCTTCTGCAGAGTCAGACACATTGAATTGGAAAATTGATAGTGATGCCATCTCTAATGCCAGAACCAAGTAGGGTAATGTTTGACTGTTTACTTTAATCTGTTTACACTTGAACTAACTTTTAGTACACACATGCACAGCCATGAAGACGTCTCTATATGTTCTCACGGACTGACACACAAAAACTTTTTTTTTTTTTTTATTTCAGAGCGGGAAGTAGAAATGGTTTTGTACTACTGAACAAAAACCATATCTAGCACTATGGAGTATAGGCTCGCTTTCTGTCGCTCATTTCTTAATACACGAGCGGCTGGTCGAGTCTCCTGTGTACTGCAACTTTGTAGTACAACGTCCGATCTTTTTGCGGATTAGTTTGACTGTTGGAGGGTAAACTGCCGATCTGGATTCTTATTCTTAGTCGTCATTTGTCACTGGCTGACGAAATTAACCATTTCTCAAGAACGTGTTTGTAAACAGCTATCTCTAGTCGTTTTTTTGCCTGGAATAAGCTCGGAAGGAAATTTAAGAAAATAAATGTAAAAAAATATGCTAGTCGAAGAAATTAAATCCTTTACCCTATTAAGGTAGTGTTCTAGGCTTATCTAATCTTCTGATTGGATAATTGAAATCACGTGCAAAACTACGCAAAGTTAAACGACCTCCAGAATACGAGCCGAACCTAATAAAATCAACTCAAACCGATTTTGCCCTGCTTGGTCTCCCTGACCTTCACGGCGTGATTACTGTTAATACAATTTCTTCTTCAAAATTGTGTTTCCTGTTAATTTTCGAAATTTTAGCTGCCCGGGAAAGAAAAGAAATCGGAGTTTACAAACGACAATGGAGGTTAAGTTATTGATGGGAATATAATAAGTCCTGCAGATTTATACGCACCGTCAACAATGTCTTAAAATGTATCGAACTTGGTAGACCAAGTCTGTCTTTAACTCAGAATTTACTTTTCTGTAGTCTATTATACATATATATTATCAAAACCAAGTACGGGGTTTGCACAAGGAGAATATCGGCCCAGGGCGGTCTTAATAATAGGTAGAAAAAGGACGAAAAGTCAATATTTTATCAGTGCAGTCTCGCGTATTGTATAGAATGTATAGAAAAGATACTCCCAGGATCACGGACCTGGCGGTTACCCACGATTGACTTTTTCCAAAGAAAAGAAGGACATGGGAATTAGAACAAAGCGAAAAATTTGTAAGGGTAAGTTAACATTTTTTTTGGGACAAAAAAATCTGGGCAGTGCCCTGTCCAATGATTTGAAAATATTAGACAAGCAATATATGAAGCAATCTGTCATCGGTAGTGTAATAAAGTGATGTTAAGTGATATGCTCTGAACGATGTGTTTAAATAGACCAATGTCATCAAGTCTTTTATTTTTAACTTGAACGTTCAAAAGGTCAATACTGCTTAAAGCTGATTTCCAGTCCGTACTGCGCACTCTCGAGAGTTTGTTTACGTTTTTTGTTTTGCTTCATGTAAGACGTCACGAAATGTGAACATTTCGCAACTACTTACATGAAGTAAATTCGAAGTTTAAAAACAACCGCCATTATGGATGCGAAGCGGTCAAAGCTTAATGCTTTGTTCTTTCTCATATCACTTGATGAAACAACTTTGCAGCTGTAAAACTCAATGAAACTGTTGGAAAAATAATTTGAAAGGCCTCAAAGATAAGGTATGTGGTTTTTAACGAGTAACATCGATTCACATTCCATTGAGTGCGCCGTTATAATGTTTATAAACATGAGGGTACTGAGACTGCGCAGTACGGACTGGAAATCATCTTTAAGCGCACGCGGATCTTAATACTTTTTAATATGGAGAGAAATAATTGGAAGTCGTTGTTTACAGGAATTTAGAGAGAATTTCATTAAAACCCCTAAATTATTCCCTCTTAATTTTTATGACGTGAAGGTATCACACTTGCCAATTTTTACAAAGATGTGTATGCCAGAAGACAATCCTTGCCTCTGGGCATTTGTTTCCTTGGGCTCCCATATTGTTATGGGTTTGCAGTGTGTATTTACTAAATTCGGCATGATATATTGTACTATGGAGGTTTTTTATGTTTATTTGAAAAATACAAAAAAAAAGTTAATATTGTGTGACATCGGTAAAAGGGTTCATTGAACACTCACGTGATCGCGCGCCGATTACCTAACAAATAGGCATGAGAAAAGCCAATCACCAACTGGAATTTTGTCATAGATACGATCACTAATCTAATCGTCTGATAGCACAACGCCATTAAAAGTTTTTAATAGAAGCAAAGATAAGCGATAATTTTGATTTCAGTTTTGTAACTTTTCGGTGAGATCTTCTGCTTAAATTTTTGTCTTTTAGACCAAGAAGCGACTGTCACAGCAGTCAAAAACATTTGTAATTCAAGAGAAATTAATACTTTGCTTAACTTCTAATTCTGGCTTTCGAACAACCCCACCCAAATCTATAAATCCGTTATCGTTCCCTTGATAACTTCTCCTTTTTTATGCTGCTTGTCAGACACAAAACAATTGGAAAGTTCACACGAAAAAACCCTGCGAGCTATATATTGTCACAGAAATTCAAGTTATGATGAAGTGCTTAAGATGGTTAAGTTACCGCGGCTGTAAAATCGTCGATTGCAAGACATGGTAATCCTGTGGGGAGAGGGGAGTGCAATCTATGCTCTGAGTACTTTAGTAGCCTATTCACCGGTAATACCCGTAGCTACTTTCCTTGCTAGAAATGCAGACTTCTCTATACCGAGACTCAGCACTCATGTCGGCTCTAGTACACGTAAAGATAGCGTCAGTTATCTGGCACCAGTATTGACAGTGTTATAAACTGAGCACTCGGATAAAACAATCAGAAAATTTGTTTCTCTTTCATTGATAGGCGAATAAGAGTAATGACTCTTTACGGACTTTTAGAGCAACGATGCAACTTCCCACTATGCGACGATGAATATATCTTATCAGATCATGACTTTTTTAAGCGCTGTCTGCATTTAGGGAATTTCAATTTTATGTTTTGGTATAAATTTACTTAGATGGTTGTTTAGCAGATTGTTTAGATTTCTTACATTTTTTTAACCCTGTTCTTTGTTTTAATTAATTACAGCGGTTTGATGTGCAATGTATACTGAGTTTTGTGTTCACAATTAGCACCCTGTCTGAACAGGGAGTTAGATCCATCAGACCCACAAACAAATTTTACTTTTACTATCATCATTATTATTATTATTAGAAGAAGAGGAAATACAACCAGAGAGTGATGGATGTAGAGATGGGAACCTTAACAACACTGGTGTTTGGTACAAACGGGGGTATGGGACTCGATTGTCAGAACTTTTTAAGAACTCTCGCAAATAAGTTTTCGACTAAGAACGATGAACCCTACGCCAGCGTTATTTCCTGGCTTCGAATACAGCTTTCGTTTGCTATACTAAGAACTGTACATAGATGCGTCAGAGGTTCTAGATATCCTTTCAAATCACGTGAGGTCTCAGAAGACTTCACTCTCGCTGTAGCTGGTCTACATCTGTATTCATAATTCTAGGGATTGTTTTTAATTCGAATGAATTTTTCTTAGTTAAGTTTAATCTTTCTAAGCTCAAGTGAGTGCTCTTTAAATTAACGGGAATTGTAAATAGTCCTATATAGGATTGTAATAGTTAGAATTGCTTGTCATATATTTAGTTTTTAATTTGTAAACAACACGATATAATTTAAAATTGTAAAATATTACTTATTGTACTGATACTTTTTGTAATTATTGTGAAGTTTTAATAAAGTTTTTGTTATTATTATTATCACTATTACTATTATTATTATTATTATTATTATTATCATTATTATTATTATTATTATCGTCATTATCATCAGTGTCAAGAGCCATGGCTCTTGTCAGTATAAGAAACCTTATCGTTATCATGATTATATAAATGCTATTTCTCTCATTACAAATGTTATTACTATTTTCGTTATCTTTCTTTTGTTATTTATCTTGTTATTGTTACTACCCTTTAAAACCTTGCATCTCAGTACACGCACTCGACAACGTGTTTAAAAATTTCGAGTCCTTTAAAGTCAAGTAACTTTGATTCTCCTACTTTTAGAGTTAATTAACTTTCATACTCACATTCCAGTACTTTTTGAAGGTTTGCCGGCTTTTAAATAAAACAAAACAGGATCCTAAATTTTAAATCATATTTATTAATTAACAGTTGTCAACGTTTCACTTTTAATTACAAGACAACAGTTGAGTATTAATTCTTCCCTGTTTTACATGCATTCAATATCTTGATCATTGTAATCTGTGATACCATCTTTAAGTGTTTGCTTTGAGGTAAGTGTTCTTAACTTTAGAATACCTGTAACAAACAAAATTTAAAAAAATTACAGTCAACTCGGATAATATATAGTAACGTAAATACCCGTTAAATTTGACTGAATTAATTTACACTTCGTTTTCTGATAGTTCAAGATACAAAGTTATAGTTCTTCTAGTCTTACAAGAAGCCATGTTGGGTTTATCAAGCTTCAAAATCTATTATGACATACAATACCAACACCGGAAAAAGTTCTCTTGCTAGCAATTTACAGCTTAGCCAAGAGTACAAACTGCCGATAGATTCTGTATCAGGATAAAATTCTGGCAGCGAGCAGCAAAATATGGTATCTTTTTTCTGGACGTCCAGTTTCAAAAATCTTCTGAACTGTCACTTTTCTCTGATTTTTTATTCAGTAAATATGTTTTACCACTCTGGTTATATCAACAATAAAGCGTTTCTTTTTTAAAGTGCCCATATCATCAAAACTTTTGTTTTCTTATCTGACTCTATATATCACCCAATGAACTTCTGCGAAAGAAAATTGCGATTTGGATAAAATGCAATCTTTTAAAGAAGTTTTAAAAACGTTCAAATTTGCCGCCATTTTGGTCCACCATTCGCACCAGTCTTCCCCTGGTTTGGAATAAGTTGTGACGTAGATTAAGGAACATGTGACTTCACGCTGACTTATTTCGCTTGTTTTACCTCTGTAAATTAAACTTAGTAGTTCATACCAAATGCTGGGAAGGAGCATTTTGCATAGACTGCGAAGCTAAATTTACAGAGGTAAAACAAGCGGGATAAGTCTAGCCTGAAGTCACGTGTTCCTTAATCTACGTCACAAATCTGAGCGCGTCGATGATGTGATCAGCGGCACGGGTAGACCGCAATAAGATAGGATTTTCAGGTTTTTAAAACTTCACAGAAAAATCGCTTTTTATCCAAATCGAAAATTTTTTTCGCCAAAGTTCATTGCATGGAATATAGGATCAGATGGGAAAATAAAAATTTTGACGATATGGGCACTTTAAAAAATTAAAAGTAGTACACCAAATGCAACACAATTGTTTTTTTTAAGGATAGCCATTTTCTACCACTAATTCTCTGCCTCACCTATCCAGATACCACACCAGGCGAGGTCCCAGCCTCGACAACAATCCTGACTTGTTTGGTAGCCGAGCCATGTTTGTTGGTCGCCTTGCACTCGTAATCACCAGAGTCAGCGACAACAGCACCGGAAATACTCAATTCCATGCCCGTCAAAGTTGAGTCCAAGTCATACACATTGTTAATAGTGAGACGATCAGAGGAAGGAAGCGAGCCTGGATATCAATAGTTAGTTATAAATGTAGTGAGCACAGCATATACATACTTAGAGGAATGTCTTTTTTCCTTATTATTTAATCCATAACAATTTGAGGTTGTTTTAGGATCTGTGGTTTACCCCCAGCAGAGCCTCGGTAATGCATCTAGAACTCTGGTTTGATTTTGCATCCAAGACTTACAAATTACACTCTGTAGTTCTGTGTTGCGGATGTCTAAGAGAATCTTTTATGTGCAGGCCATTAGCAATGATTTGTTAATATTAATTAAGGCTTGATGAATTTGGCAGACTGGTCGTTATGGAACTGCGTTGTAGTTCTTACCAACTTTTTGACAGGAGCAATGTTGTGGCCTCCTTAAATTATCAAGGAAAACAGCATAATGTAAAAAATCAAGATGTCCGTATATCGAGTAATCTCACCTCCCACTTTCGTCCACGCGACTGTTGGTGTAGGATCTCCCGCAATAAAGCAAGAAAGCGAAATGGTTTCGTTCTCGTAGGTTGTGTACTCCGATGTTGGAATAATCTGCGTGATGCGAACAGGGGCTGGCGAATAAGAAATAAAACGAGTATCTGACTCACTATTCGTCAGAGATTTGTGAAAATGGTAAGCAGAAACACATGATGGCAAGGTCCATCTGGACGTAGTTATATAGTTAGATTACAATCACTTACACAAACAGTCCTCCAGTGAAGTACTACCAGTGCTCGCTGTATTGGTGCCAGCTGGGCATGCGTGACAATACGTTTGTTGGTCGTTATCCTGATATGTTCCCATTGGGCATTCCAAGCATGGCTCGATGCCATTATTAGTAGAGTAGCGCCCAGGTCTACAGACAACTAAAATGTAAGAGAAAACAATTGCAACAAATGCGGTTGGAAGTTGAACAATCTGAGATAATTCATGTCACTGGAGGGAAAGTAAAAAAGGGATCTCTCACAGCTTTACCAGCTGTATGCATTTCTTTACCCTTAAAGTGAAAGA
>JAHPZR010019005.1:0-2500 GCA_019787425.1 Platygyra sinensis | reverse complement strand
GTAATGCCGTGAGTAATGTATGAAAATGACAGGAGCAAGTACTAACAGTTACATCATTACTTGTGCAGGGTAAGCAACATTAATTTTACTTACAGCAAATGTTCTGCAACAAAATGCTCCCGTCTTGGCAGAATGAGCCGTCGTACAACACGTATGCTGAAACAAAATGAAGCAGGCTTGACGGCTATCTCCTAAACAACTGTGCTATAAAGGAATCTTAAGCACCAAACACACTACGTACTGAAAGCTTTTGTGTTGTATACCATGGGACATCTCATGAGTTACTTTCATTTTCTCCATATATACTCACGGGCTTTTAGGCAAGTGTTTATAGCAAGAAAATACAAGTGACGAGTTAAGAGGGATATTCCATGACATATCACTCGAAAGCGTTGTATAACTATTTTTTATCATGCCACAGAAAATGCAGTGATTAACACAGTCAATGCGACATTCGCGCAACGCATGCTGGGGAGGTTGGGTGTAATACCGTCGAATATTCAACGGTTTTTCTGTATTCTGATTGGCTGCGTTTTCTATGGCATGGTATAAAAAGGATATATAACCTGTTCCAATTCTTAAAGTATAAGTTAGAAGTAACAGACTGAAAATTATTAATAAACCAATAATTTCTAAATTTTAGAGCTCCACGCTTAGCTTTCGAATGAAGATCCTGGCCGTGAAAAAAAAACTTGTTGGTGTTATTATTTTGACTTTGCGTTTGGACCTACAGTCGTATCACAGATGTGAGGCTAGAGCCTGTTAATTTCATTTGCAAAAACAGTACAGACGAACTCTTAGGCCCAGTTCAGACGCCGTACTTCTGCTGTGCCGAACTAAATTCAGGAATTAAATTCGAAGCACAGCTGCAGAAGCACGGCGTCTGAATCAAACTTTTGAATTAAGTTTGATAAGCTTTGTCGTGCTACACGACACTGGCACGACAGCGATTCAAACGCAGTGCCTCTGCCGTGTCAAACAAACGTTATAAATTATATTAATATACTTTGGCGGGGTCGCTTTTGCGTGAGGAGTTACAAGGGGACCACGAGGAGAATTCTCCAATACGAAGTATAAACATTGAATTGCCTGATTTCAAACCGTGAAGGACTAGGTACGAGTGGGTAAATTATGGGATTAGCAACTATTGATCCACATGGTCATAAAGTGCAGAACAAGCTTTACAAAATCCCAAAGTTTGGTGTGAATAGACCCAATAGTAGGCAAGATACAGCCATTTGAAAATGTCAAAATTTACAAAGAAATGTATGGCCATCCGGACGCTGTCCGATACAGTGTCCGGATGGCTATATACATTTCTTTGTTAATTTTGACGTTTTTAAATCGCTGTATGTCAGTCAAAACTATCCTGATTAACACCAAACTTGGGGATTTTGTAAATCTCTGTGTGCTCTTTCTGACAGAAATGATACCGGAAGTAAAAACATGGCGGCGTTGTCAAATCACGTTCAGTGGGCTGTTCAATGCGGCAAAGAATATATCTAAAAGTTGCCTTGGACACACGAAATGTCTGTCTAAATATAGCGGGACAGGATCGAATAGCAGTGGAGTTTTGGAAGAAAACAGGAGTGAAGTTAGGAAACAAACTTGTCGTAGAGCAAAAGAATGCATGTGTGTTGGACGCAGTCAGTGTTTTGTGTTGCATTTTTTTTGGAGCCCCGCCGAATGGCAGGGCGGCGCAAAACTAGTTTTAAGACTCATTAAGTTGTTCTCCTCCACGGAAATCTTTAGTTAAAGGCGAAAGATTTATGCGTGCTGAAGGAAAACTAGAGTTAACTAACAATGTGAGGAAAAATCGGACCCATGTCTAACGTGATGCTGCAAGACATGTGGGAGAACTAATCCTGCGAGTACTTTTGTGAGCATGCGCAAAAGACATACATTCAAAAAAGATTGCAATTTTTGTTACCCTTGTCCAGGACAAGGGTACCAAAATGAGGCATACGACAATACAACTATTCTGTTCTTACCCATACAATCCGGAGATTTTGTTAAGATGGACACTCGGTCATTTTGAGACACCCACTTGTTGCCCATACATCTGTAGAAAGGATTCTGGAACAGACCAGGTAATCCGGGAGGAGATGGGTTGAAGAAGTGTCCAGGATTGCATCTCAACTGTAAGAACAAACCGAGCTTCATGGCGACTCCATTCTTGGGATGAGGAACTGTGATGCAAGTTGAGCCTAACAGGTAAGAGTTTCCAAACAAAATTAATGTTTTTTGGAAACGAAATGAAACAGGGAACTTATTATGATTAAGGGGAAATTAAACTGCATGTTTAAAAGTCATTCAATATGTGTCTAATCTTCATCGTAATGTAAGAAAGAAAAGATGAATTTTAATCGTTTGTCTAGCTCACGATGGAGGCACTTTGACCTACTGATCCCAAGCAAAATCGACATCTCAAAAGTGACTCTATGCATTGAGAGACGAACGAGTAAAATTCATCTTGCCTGGATGTTTAAAGTTTTAGTCT
>JAHPZR010019003.1:0-10345 GCA_019787425.1 Platygyra sinensis | reverse complement strand
TTCTATTTCTGGCAAATTTTATTCTGCATGCGCATTTGAAGGCAAACTGTTATTAAGAGGCATATGGCTTTCATGGAGTTTAGAAAGCCTTTATAATCCGATCCGCGGCTTTCTTTCACAACCGTGCCTTCCCGAATAAACGTCTTTTTATCCGGCAGTTGGATATAACAATAAACTAAGAGTATCATTCTCAAATCAGCCAGTGAATCGTCGTAAAGAAAGAAAGTGTTGTAGTGTTGTTGTTGACTTGACAGTGATAGGCCCCTTGCACAATGCCTCCCTTAAAGAGTGAGTTGTGATCTTGCTGATGCCAAAAATTGACAGAACACATAAAAATTATCTTACACCCGAAATTTGAGAGGAAACGCATTTAAGGGAGAAATTTTATGGTACTTTGATTTTTCAACAAATTAGTATGATTTGTATTGGCCGCCATGTTGGAGGGCATACTCTTGCCCTCCAACATGGCGGCCAAAAATATTTTTTGTTTATATCTTGTTAAATGTTTGATAGTTATGTTCAGATGTACTATAAACGTTACCACATCACCTTTTCAACATTTTCCTTGAAGTTTAAGTGCAAAATTTGTGTCAGAAAACGGTAATTCATAATTTTAAAAATCAAGTTTTGGTCACGTGACCAGCTACGGACTTCTTGTAATTTTACAGACGATGTATGGACAAAAACAAAATTCTCTTCATTTAGTTATAAACTAGTACAAATTTCTCCTATCATGATTTTGGTAAATTCTGGTGCATTTTTAAGCATTAGTAGCTGGTTTTGCGAGCTCACCGAACTAATTTTTGTCATGATACCATACATTTCTTCTACTGGTTACCCCCCAACAACGCAAAGGATTATGGGTCATGTGCAAGTAGCGAATTAGACTGTTGTTTTCGCGAAGGAGTTTATCACGATTCGTCTTGGTTCTCTCGAAAGAGATTATTCGCTCTTCAGGGGAGTTATAATTCTTGGAAAGGGTGGAAGATCGCAACACGGCAGATATGGCTGCACAATTCACTTCGATCGCCACGAGCAGTAAACGAACTCCGAACAATTTCTGCTAGCATAGACGCAGCCGGAAAGTGTTTTTTCAAATATTACATACCCGGCAGTCTGAAGTTATTCTAGAATCTACACGGAAAAACTCCTCCAGCCCTTCTAAAAACTGTAGATCTTTGTTTAGGAATGTCAAGCGATTTCAAATATAATTTTTGCTATGTTCGATTACCAGTCGAGCAAAACCGAGAGAACACTGAAATTCGAGTGTTCTTTCATTCCGAACACCGGATCGATTTCTATTCGATTATCAGTCACGAAGACCGAATAGTTTCGAACACAATCCGAAAATTGGACACTCTACTTACTTACGCACATGATAGCAATATGGCTACAGCTGCCAAGCAGCAGCAGCCACAAAAACGACTGTGCAAAACCCTTCCCGCAAACCCGCAACACACCAAAAGACTAAGTATTACTACAAATTTAATGAATTTAAAATACATAGAAGATTAAACACAAAATTACGAACGTAAAAACTACTTCTTCTAAAGGTACTTAATTATTTAAAACTAGATTACTTAACACAGTTCAGTTCTTTCCTTGACTTTTGACGAATCCTCCAAGTACAAACAAACTGCTATGACAAACCTACCACACAAACCACCGTTCACACAAACTTCTCCTTCAATTCTCTTCTCTGACGCCTTCTTTTTCTTCTTATTTTCGCTCTTGTTTGCCACCTTCGTGCACTTTAAACTTCTTTTCGCCTTGAGCTTCTTTCAACAACTCGCCGCCGCTGACAAAAGGGTTCTGTCATGGACAACACGGCTGGCTCCTGCCAATGGCTCTTGACAGTGACTCGAAAAGAAAACTTCTCTTACGACTTTACAATTCAAAACTCCTGAGTCCTTCTCCTTCTTTCAAGAATAACCAACAACCAAACAAACAACCTGACTAGTATTTAAATACTCCTACAATATTATAATTACAAAGAAGAATCTAGAAAACGCTAACTACGAAATGTACAATAAATACTAATTACACCGGCAACAAGATATGAAAGACACAGTGATGGGAATCATAATAGTTAGTTAGGCTACATTGAAATTTACAATACTACACACAAATTCCCAGGACAATAACTACTAATATACTAGTGACATCTTTTTTTGTTTGATAAAGATACGACGAAAAGACTAGAAATAATTAACAATACTCCTAACGAATTTAAGATATGAAAAGAAACGATTAAATAACTACATGCAAAAAAGACAAAAACAATAACGAAAATGTAAACAATAGAAATTTTGTGACACCTTGGTGACAATGGATGACAGCCAAGCCATTGAGACGGAACCCCTTATCGCAGTGGAATCTGTAGACCATTCTTCCATCTTCAGAATCGTTTCTCTGCATTGAGCCATTCTGCAATACGTTCTTGATCGGTACGCAGCCTGCAAGAATTTTATAAATTGGTGGATGTTAACAAAAAGCTGTTGTGCAGCGTCTACGGACGAGTGAAACACTAAAAGTGAATTATTACCTAAACAGTTGAAAACAAACACACAAATAACACGACAATGACCTACAATGGGCTAATGCTCTAAACGTCGTCGTCGTTGTCGTTTTTTTTGTTTGCTTTTTCTTTGTAGTCAATTTCGGTCAATTGCCTCGACCCGTCTAATCTTCTTAGGATTTCAGTCATTCACTGTCCAACACTGGTAAAAGGTCAGTGAAATGGCAATGTAACCGTTGTTATGTTTTTGGGTTTTAGAAGAGTGAACACAAATACACAAGATGGCGGGTCAACAACAAGATTATATTGATAAAAGCGCATGGTTATACATGCAGCCGCTGGACCATCCGTGGGCTCATAGATATACTCCAATGGACAGCTAATACAAAGCATACCGACCAAAGAAAAATAGCTTTCTGGGCCGTATTGTTTCCGGGGCTGTCGAGAGAAACAGGCCCTGGCCGCTTCCTTCCTTTATATTGAGGTGCGGCGTTGAACTAATCGTTTAAATGATAGAGCTGCTACATGCTACAAAGACTCGTACAACTCGCAGTATTTGCATCTTAGCATTAACGACATAAGTTTCTTTATTAAGTTTCCTTAACCTTAACGACTTAAGATTCTAACTAAATTATTTTTAATACTCATGTAGAGTATTAAAAAAAATAAAATTATATGGTTGTTGTTGTTGTTGTTGCTGTTGTTGTTATTGTTGTTGTTGTTGTTGACTTGAACAAGTGATTAGTGATGGACAACTCTCAGGAACACTAACGATTTGGTTCACAGCTTGGTGTAGAGCCATTCCACTGTCCTTGGTGACAATGAATGACAGCAGAGCCGTTGAGACGGAACCCCTTATCACAGTGGAATCTGTAGACCATTCTTCCATCTTCAGAATCGTTTCTTTGCATCGAGCCATTTTGCGGTGTGTTCTTGATCGGTACACAGCCTACAAGAATTTTATTTGCACAAAAACGCATACTCAGTGTTCGTTTCGAAGTGACTGAGAGATAAATTGGTGGTTGTTAACAAAAAAAACTGTTGTGCAGCGTCTACGGACGAGTGAAACACTAAAAGTGAATTATTACCTAAACAGTTGAAAACAAACACACAAATAACACGACAATGGCCTACAATTATTGGCCGTTTTCACACTAGAGGACGGACAAATCGTCTGGCATTTGTTCGTCTGATGTGAATTCGAGAAAGCCATATGCTGAAAAGTTGTCCGTCTTAAATTCGCACTACCAGAAGAATATGAGCCCAAATCAGTACATTTGAGCGCAAAGAGAACGGGCACTAGGTTCAAGTTGTGTTGTAAAAGCAAAATGGCCGCCACGCTGCACATGTATAGCAAACTTTTCTCCGGAAGAAAACGTCTGTTGGGCGAAGATTTCTGGTGTAGCAGGTCAGTGGTAACCAAGTACCAACTTCTTGAATCAGAAAGCTCAGCAATACCAGTTTGTGCAGCAGTTGCTGCTTTAGGCGCCACCAGAGGCGACGAGAAGGCTAGAAGCCCAAACGAAGAGAGGAATCAACAATGGTGGGATGATGGTTTCTTCTTGAGTTCCGCCATGTTGAAACTTCCCATAAAACCTCGCTCTGTTGCTAGTCCCATTTCCTCTCGGCGAGAAAATCAACCATTTGACCGTTTGATGTGAATTTACGTCGTACTGTCGTCGACTTGTTCGTCTCGACGGACAAATCGTCTTCAAAAAACCATCTTTCCAGACGGCCAAATATCAGACGATTTGTCCGTCGAAAAATTTGTTCGTCCCGTTTTCACATCAGACGATTTGTTCGTCTAAGACGATTTGTCCGTCCAGACGATTTGTCCGTCCTCTAGTGCGAAAACGGCCAATGGGCTAATGCTCTAAACGTCGTCGTCTTTGTTGGTTTGTTGTTTGTTTGTTTGTTTGTTTGTTTGTTTGTTTGTTTGCTTTTTCTTTGTAGTCAATTTCGGTCAATCGCTTCGACCCTTTTAATCTTCTTAGGATTTTAGTCATTCAGTGTTCAACACTGGTAAAAGTTCAGTGAAAGTGGCAATGTGAACTTGGAATGTGTGCTGTCCGTGGGCGTACAATCTACGGGGGCTGCTGCAAGGCTTGACAGCTACGGAAATTACTTAATTTTTCGTGCAAAACGCTCATGATTCGAGCAACCGTACTTGAAAAAACCACTGATAAAAAGTAGAGACTGATTAGGACGCCAACAGCTAGCATTATTTTGTAATCATGATAACAAAGTAATGCTAGCTGTTGGCGTGATATCCAAAACTCCTAATCAGTTTCTACTTTTTATGAATCTCTGTGTGATTAGACCGGGAGTCTGTAGGCCATCAAGTGGTACAACGCGTTTATTCATAAGACTAAAACTATTTGATCCTATTTGCATCTTAACCTTAACGACTTAAGTTTCTTTCTCAAGTTTTTTCAACCTTAACGACTCAAGTTTTTCAACCTTAACGACTTAAGATTCTCACTAAATTATTTTTAAAATTGACGTAAAGTATCGAAAAAAAAAGTTTTGTTGTAGCTGTTGTTGTTGTTGTCGACTTGAACAAGTGATTAGCGGTGGACAATTCTCAGAAATACTAACCATTTGGTTCACAGCTTGGTGGAGAGTCATTCCACTGTCCTTTGTGACAATGGATGACTGCAGAGCCATTGAGACGGAACCCCTTATCACAGTGGAATCTGTAGACCATTCCTCCAACTTGAGAATCGTTTCTTACATTGAGCCACTCTGCGGTGTGTTCTTGATCGGTACACAGCCTGCAAGAATTTTATTTGCACAAAATAAAGCGATACTCACCGTTCGTTTCGAAGTGGTGCTCAGATAAATTGGTGGGTTCTAAAAACTGTTGTGCAGCGTCTACGGAGGAGTGAAACACTGTAAGTGAATTATTACCTAAACAGTTGAAAACAAACAAACAAACAACACGACAATTCTCCACTTTGCACCTTTAAACCCAGGGCCTAATGCTTAAAACGCCGTTGTTGTTCTTGTTGTCGTTGTTTGTTCGTTTATTTGTTTACTTTCCTTGTAGTCAATTCTGGTCAATTGCCTAGACCCTAATATTCTTCTTAAGATTTCAGTCATTCAGTGTTCAACAATAGTAAAAATTCAGTGAAAGTGGAAATTTTGACCTGCAAACGTGTGCTGTCCATAGGCATACAAGCTGCCATGGTCCATTGATTCCACTGAAAATTCGCCTCAACCACGCAAGTCTTAATGATTTGACCATGCATTCAAGATCAATCATTCTCAAACCTCCTTCCTCATATTCGTTTATCACTGACACTCTTTTCACTTTATCTGTGCCTTTCCATAAGAATTTAAACAATAACTTATTTAGTTCTTTTATCAGTTCCTTAGGAGTCGGTAGCACTGAACAAGCGTAGACAAACTTGGGGATAAGATAAGATTTGATTGTTGTCACCTTTCCGTAAATCGATAAACCTCTAGAGGACCAAATATTAATTAGTTTTTTAACTGAATCCAAATGCTCAATAAAATTCTTTTCTTTAAGCAGTTTCTGGTTATATGTAAAATAAACACCTGAAGCTTTTATTGGCCGGCTCATCAGGTCATTTTATACCGAAGGGTTTTGCTTTATGATTTCTCAATGAGCCAATCCACATGACTTCAGTTTTCGAACAATTAATCTTGAGTCCTGAAAAAATTTCAAATGAATTTAGTATTTCAAATAGCTTTACGGCTGAATCTTTGTCTGCAAGAACAGCCGTTGTGTCGTCAGCAAACTGTAAGAGCTTTGTTTCCTCGTTTCCTATTTTAATTCCCTTGATCGCTTCGTTTTGTCGAATGGAAATTGCTAAAATTTCCACCACAATTGTGAAAAAATAAGGAGACAGCGGGTCTCCCTGTCTAACACCACGTTCCAGGGTAAAAAAGTTAGAGATGGTACCGTTATTCATAACACAGCTTTGAATATTATTATAGAATGTTTTCACCCAATGGAGGAAATTTTCACCAAAGTTAAACATTTTAAGACTCTCATAGAGGAAATTCCATTCTACACTATCAAATGCTTTTTGAAAATCGATGAATAACAATACACCAGGGATGTTTTCGTTGACTGAGAAATCCATTATGTCAAAAATGGATCGAATCGTTTCGCCTATAAAACGATCTTTGACATATCCTGTTTGATTGTGGTGAATAATGTAGGGTAAAACATTTTTTATTCTTGAAGCAATTACTTTGGACATAATTTTCGCATCTACATTCACAAGGGATATTGGACGCCAGTTTTCAAGGAGGGAGCGATCTTTTCCTTTTTTCTCAATCAAAGTAATAGCAGCCTGTTTTTTTAAATTTAGAAAAAAGGAATCATGTTAAAAAAACACATACGAAAGCTACTCATAAATAATGTAACCACAACAGATCCTCTGAAGATATTAAAAGAGCAAGAACGTTTTTACAATAAATCATACAAGAGTAGTATTAATGGTCCGAACACTGCTTTCTGATCGTCCTCTTTTCTGAATAGCTTGAACATCCCTAAACTTTCGGAAGAACAGAAAACTTGGTGTGAAGGTAAAATTTCT
The DNA here is from genome assembly GCA_019787425.1 of Platygyra sinensis. Lineage (NCBI taxonomy): Eukaryota > Metazoa > Cnidaria > Anthozoa > Scleractinia > Merulinidae > Platygyra > Platygyra sinensis. Next base: position 3,256 of record JAHPZR010019003.1, on the reverse strand, counting down.
TCTGAAGAATGTTTTCATATTCTTGATAACTTTCAGAATAATAAAACCCCAGGCAATGACGGCATTCCTATTGAATTTTATAGAAAATTCTGGTCATTAATCAGTGAGAGCTTTGTCAGATGTGCAAATGAATGCTTTGAAAAGGGCGAGATGTCACGCTCACAAAAACAGGCTGTTATTACTTTGATTGAGAAAAAAGGAAAAGATCGCTCCCTCCTTGAAAACTGGCGTCCAATATCCCTTGTGAATGTAGATGCAAAAATTATGTCCAAAGTAATTGCTTCAAGGATAAAAAATGTTTTACCCTACATTATTCACCACAATCAAACAGGATATGTCAAAGATCGTTTTATAGGCGAAACGATTTGATCCATTTTTGACATAATGGATTTCTCAGTCAACGAAAACATCCCTGGTTTATTGTTATTCATCGATTTTCAAAAAGCATTTGATAGTGTAGAATGGAATTTCCTCTATGAGAGTCTTAAAATGTTTAACTTTGGTGAAAATTTCCTCCATTGGGTGAAAACATTCTATAATAATATTCAAAGCTGTGTTATGAATAACGGTACCATCTCTAACTTTTTTACTCTGGAATGTGGTGTTAGACAGGGAGACCCGCTATCTCCTTATCTTTTCACCATTGTGGTGGAAATTTTAGCAATTTCCATTCGACAAAACGAAGCGATCAAGGGAATTAAAATAGGAAACGAGGAACCAAAGCTCTTACAGTTTGCTGACGACACAACGGCTGTTCTTGCAGACACAGATTCAGCCATAAAGCTATTTGAAATACTAAATTCATTTGAAATTATTTCAGGACTCAAGATTAATTGTTCAAAAACTGAAGGCATGTGGATTGGCTCATTGAGAAATCATAAAGCAAAACCCTTTGGTATAAAATGGCCTGATGAGCCAATAAAGGCTTTAGGTGTTTATTTTACATATAACCAGAAATTGCTTAAAGAAAAGAATTTTATTGAGCGTTTGGATTCAGTTAAAAAACTAATTAATATTTGGTCCTCTAGAGGTTTATCGATTTACGGAAAGGTGACAATCATCAAATCTTTTCTTATCCCAAAGTTTGTCTACGCTTGTTCAGTGCTACCGAAAGCTTTTCTTGTGGAATTGCAGAAATAAGCAAATTCTTCCCAACATTCATGGATTTCGAGCAAAAATTGTTGCTAAATATGAAACCGAAAAAATAATCAGTAGGAAAGACTTTTTTACAAAAAAATGGATACTGTCTCCTTATCTATCTTATCTCACTGTTCCTATCATTATGCCACTTTTCTTTATTGTATCAATGCTGTATACTGCTATTATATTTTTTTTGTTCAGTAGTTGCTGTTGATTCTCCGTAAGCAACGTAATTACTGTTCTGTAAGTAGTGTATAAGTGTATTGTAAGTAGTTTGTAGGTCGCCCAAGCTCCCTATTGCCGTTAATGTATGTAAAGTCGTGTAAATGATGTAAGTAGTTGTGTAAGTAGTGCTTTTTTGCTGTAAATAAACACATTTGTTAAAAAAAAGCCAAGTGACAGCGTGCGCAGCAGCCAAAAAAAAACACACACTAGGGTTACACATAGCCTCACATAGGTTTACATAACCTTCAATTGCGGCCCCACTTAGGGTTCTGCAGCCTCCAAAGGTCATTAAAACTAGGGTTATGCGGTGCTTCAGGGCTTAGGGTTATAAAAGTGGTCAGCAAATGCAGGGGTTACACATAGCCTTCAATCGCCACCCCAGTTAGAATTCTGCAGCCTCCAAAGGTCATTAAAACTAGGGTTATGCAGTGCTTCAGCTCTTAGGGTTATAAAAGTGCTCAGCAAATGCCAGGGTTACACATACCCTTACATAGGCTTACAAAGGCTTAAATCGAGGTGCTTAGGGTTATTGAAGGCGACGGAGGGCTTAGGGTTAACCACATCCAGTGGTCAAATAACGCACATTGACTTAGGGTCCAAAGCCTCCAAAGGTCATTAAAACTAGGGTTATGCGGTGCTTCAGCACTTAGGGTTATAAAAGTGGTCAGCAAACGTGCGCGCGGGCGCGGGGTCAAAGGTCACTGGCAACTGTGGAGACTGTGGGGCTAGGGTTCACCACATTGAGTGGTAAAATGAGTGGTTAAGGGGGTGTGACGTCATTTTCTCTCGAAGTTTTGTTGGCAACTATCTTGGATTGTGGAGCGGGTAGGAACATTTTGGAACATGCCATACTACTCACTGACCAAACAAAAAACTGTGTTCATTTTCCAAATAAGTCAGTAGCCCTTCCTCACATACATTCCCACTTTGTCAAGTGAAGTAATTTGCCTTTATGAAATATAAATACACAGTAGATACACTTTAAAATTTGCATTCAATCTTTAACAATTTCCCTCCTCCTGCCTTAGATAATTTTATGTATTTGAGTCATGAGATATGGGGGTTTTGTAAATAATTATGCAGCATATGTCATCCAAAGGACTGTAATGTAATTTATCATGGTAGTATATGCTAGATTATGTATGACATGTCACATTTGCTTAATATGTAGCCCAACCACTTACCCACTCTTTGAAGGCCTCATGGCGGATTGATGGAATGGGATCCTTCATTTCAGGGAACAAAGACACGATTTTCTGGGCACAGAGAACAAACTCACTGTGGATAGGGTTTTCCCTACCAATATTCGCCTGTAAAATGGCTAGTGAGTTTTTTATCACATCATTTTCTGCCTTTTTGGTCAGCGTCCGAGCACCTGCCTTCCTGCTCTCCTTTACAGAGCTTGGTACAATTAATGTCAGGCCTTTTGCTAACATCTCCAGATTTGTGCTGTCAGGCACAGTTTCTATTGAAGATACTAAGGTGTCACTTAATAAGAATAAATAAAAATCAATGGTGAGAGGTCACAATTAGAATCATCAGCATGAGTTAAGATCAGTCCTGTATATAATTTTTACATACAGTGTAAGCATTAATGCTAATAAGAAGCTACAGATAGATAGAAGCTACAGTTACTAGAGTTTTGTGCTTAAATAGCCCTTTTCACAGTTAATTTTTCTCATTTGCATTACAATGTAATCAACGTGAATGCGAGGCAATTTCGGGCTAAAAGTGCGAAATAGCCCGAAATTGCCTCGCATACATGCTAGATTTTATTGTAATGCAAATGAGGAAAGCTAACCGTGAAAAGGGCTATTGATCATCAGACTACGCCCTTAACGGAGGTTCAAACAGAATTTAACCAATGTACAGATATAGATTGAATGATTGA
>JAHPZR010018998.1:0-10910 GCA_019787425.1 Platygyra sinensis | reverse complement strand
TCCAGGCCGTACTCCCCTGTATAGGCTTTATAGGTATACATGTATATGGCAGGTAGGGGTTTTCAGCCCTTTTGGTAATAAATAGGGTATTGATTTTGCCCATTTTGGTCATAAATAGGACATGGCTTTTGCACCCAAGTCTTTATGTAGGCAAAGTTTTTTTAACCAACGTTTTTTAACTAACTCCTTAGGAATGTTAATAAATATCTTAAAATAAATCAAAATTTGGAATTACAAGAAAATATCACAACTTTATTGCTCTCTGATATATCACTTAAGGGCAATCAGCCTGGAGAAAACCAAATCCTTAAGAAAAGCAGGTGTGAAAAGTTAAAACACACATTTCATGCCTGTTATGTACAAATTTAAGAACCTGCAGCTGTAGGAACTGTCTGATTTGCTCAGTTTTTTCTAAAGAAGGCTGAGTACAATCTTGAAAACTCATCAAAAACTGACAATGTGACTGACGTTATTAAGGTTACACTCTGCCTACCTATAGTTTGAATAATTTGCTCACACCTCACGATTTTAATTTTATTAAATATGAACTATATTACATAATAAGTCAAGGCGCCGGCAGTGTGGGTACATACACCCCTGAATAAACAAACATAACGCATGCACTTGTTTTCAAAATCGAGAGACCAAAAAATAACATTGCAGAAAGAAAGTACTTTACTTTAAGATATTTGTATGCTGCTGCTTTATAAGGAACTGGGTTATAGATACAAAAAATGTTCAGTCGATTGCAAAATTTAAATGACTTTTTTTTCGAATATATTTTAAGGCAGACAGCCGGAACCAATTCATTTTACAGAAAACTAACATTAGGCAACAATATTTATAACTGAGTTGGGTTTAAATCCAAGTTGCTCTGTACAGCAATCCCGTTTATATAAAACGAAAACAAGTTTTTATGCTTGGATACCAGCGAAGTGACGTACAGTTTAAAATTAGACGACTACGTCGAAGTAAATTGATTCGCTGCTGTCTTTGTACGGGGCAAATGCCAAATTTGTTACTACCGCGCATATAAATTGTCCTTAAGTTTCGATTACCTTAATATATTTTCTCTAAGGAAAACGGAAAGTTAAAACCTGAAAGTGCAATAAATAGGTTGATAAATCTGTTACGTTACTCTTCGTAAAAATATCAAGCAGTCTTGAAATTTAGGGCATTTACTTTCGTGTTTTGATTGACCGCATACAAATAGTCGAGAGCTGCATTCGATATATTGACCACATGGCGTTGGTCTACGAGAAAGGATCGAAATCGTTTTGCAGTACATTTTTGTGATCATCTCTAGCTAAAATGCATGCTAAAAATTACTACGTGATCGACCGATCGAGCCTTAGAAATATTATCACATAAACGTTGTACAGTAAACAAACATCGCGCTAGAGACTTCAAAAAGAGATGAGCTGGTTGCACCCTGCACAGTGTGAATTAATTCCTGAAACAAACTTCTGGAACTTTAAAAACATGAATACGGTTTCATCGACTCACAATCGCTGCAATTTTCTTGTAGAGTTCTAACTTGATCGAAATCGGAACCTATTTATAAGATAAAAACAGAGTTTACCGTGAAAACTCTGCAAGACTACCGCGCTTCCTTGATAACACACCAAAACGCATCGTCACATGGTCGCCGAGCAGGGATAAAATTATCAACAATTAACAAATTCTAGTTTTTGTCTGCGAGATTTAGCTTACCTTTAAAAGCGTATCTAAAAAGATTTGAATAAAGTTCACTGCACTCTGTAGTAGATCGTATATTTTCAAGACAGTAAAGAGCAAATCAACACACCTCTTTCTTGGCGCTTGCATGATTTTCCGGTTCTTCTTCCGACGAATAGCAACAAGGGCACTTGGACGAATGTGCACGTTTTCGCCTGAAAAATTGCACACAAACTCAATCTAAATCGTAGCAGAAGCTTGACTGGTCAAAGGAAAAAGCACTTACGTCCTCCTCAAGCCACTGTAGCCCTTTTCCATTGCCTGCCAGTATGAAAACCGGAGAAATTTGTCGAAAATGAAACCAGCAACCCAGACATCGACATGTTTGTATCAGAGTAAACCCTTTGCGTCAGAGAAAATACTATGGGTGTTACTGCGCTTGCGTACAACGCCCGTTCCAGTGACTTGTGGGTAATTTTGGCAAATTTCCCGCGAAAAAGGGGCCTACCCTGCAAGGCTGCAAGGACAAGCCCCTATGTTTACGTTTCCTGATTAAAAACTCACGCAAAAATCCAGCTTATTAGATCCTGGCACTAAGTTTGGAAGGAATAGGGTGCAAACCCGCCTTACACATGAGCAGTTGGGTTGATTTTGCTTTAAAGAAAAATACTGCATTTACTATTAAGTAATTCGAGGAAAAAATATTTAACAATTAGACTACGAGCCCGAGTTTTCTACGAGCAAATAGTCAACGAGGCGCAGCCGAGTTGACTATCGCTCGTATAAAACGAAGGCGAGTAGTCTAATTGTTTTAGTATAAATTTACCGTAGTTTCATTGCATAAAAAGAAAAAAAATGTCAAGTAACGCGTAGAAAAGAACTGTTTTATTATGTTACATCAGGTTCAAACGTGATGCGCGATGTGCACTGATGCGTTACTTGACATTTTTTTCTTTTTATGCAATGAGGCTACGGTAAATTTATACTAAAACAATTAGACTACGAGCCCGAGTTTTCTACGAGCGATAGTCAACGAGGCGCAGCCGAGTTGACTATCGCTCGTAGAAAACTCGTGCTGTTGTTTCGTGCTGTTGTTTCAAAATTTAACAGTCGGCTAGCATTGAAGTCCGTTCACAACTTTAACATTAACGACTTTCACAATAGTGCAGAACCTCTGGGTCCAGAACAAAGTCTAACAAATCATATGTGCTACGGTATTAATTTCCCGGCTAATCTGCGTTGTTATCGTCCATCGAAGTTAACTCAACTTGGATCTTCTTTTGGATTAGCAAGCGTTTGATCTCTTTCGCTTGGGACTTGTTAGCTTTCAACGTAAAGAATACTTGCATTTCAACTATTTATATCGGTACGTATGTAAATACTTCGGTTAGCACATGTACCAGAATGTTTGTACTGTAGGTGAAAAGTAAAGTGTTCTACATTCAATTTAACAAACTCGTGTCAATTCATTTTAGGATGACCTACTCAAAAGGCCAGGAGCCGATGGGCTCCTGAAAAGGCTCTATAAGGTAGAGGCATAAACAAAACGTGACTAAGTCGGGATCGCGAAAGTTACATTAGCCCAAAAGTGACTAAGATGGGGTCTATAATTGGCTACAGGATATAACACAATAATGGGGTAGGGGTTCTGAGAGGCCAGCGGCACATACTCAGTAAAAATTTACCCAAGTACCCCCCCCCCCCCCCCCCCGGGTCATGCACCTCCATAACCTGGAATTCAAAATGCTCTGGTTTCCAAACGAAGCACGCTATTGAGCTGTAATTTGTAAGCAGATATAAATATACCGCCTTTAATACCTGATGAGGATTGAAACTTTGACGGACCTTTAGTTTAAGACTTTAGAAAGCGATGACGTCACGTGAAAACGATCTATTAAAATAAAGTGCGAGTCAAAATGCAAACAACGAGTAAAAATTCTCAGCGATACTTCACAACAAAACGTCTAATAAGAGATCAATTATCCAACACGCCAAATTTCTATGTTCGTGCCGGCGAATTTCGCGGATATTTATTTACGGGGAATGCGTGACAGAAGTATGCGAAGCGGAATGGAATTGGCGCTGGAAATCCAGCTAACTGATTGGTCAACTGCAAACAAACCTGTCTAACCGGTCCTCTGGAGTACAAATACCGCGTGATACTTGTACTCGTTTTGGGCGTTATTTGTACTCTACGAATTGCAGTTGGATAATAACACCACTTATGTGAAGAGCCGTTAAAAAATGAAGGGGCGAGGTAAATATCCACCACTTTCACCGACCCCGAGGTTAATAACTGTTTACACTACACGAGGTGAAGAAAAAAACTACCGTACTAAAAAAATCTTGATTTCTGATAATATACTTAATCAGGAGGAGTGAAAAGCACTTTTCACTTGCGTGGTCAAAGCTAGCAAAAACATCCTAGAACCTCCATTCTTACCGTACAAATGACTATACAATCGTGGGTACAAGGGGAATTTTTACGATAACTGCAGAAATCCTCGCGCGCTCATTGGCCAATTTTTATTGTCAATAAGCGGACAGACACATGAAATTAAAAGAGTGGACAATTTGACAATTTGTTATCGTAAAAAAAAACAGATTGATGTCAGTTTTTAATGCGTCTGTCCTGTTATTGACAATGAATTTCGTCATAACATTGTCAAAGTATTTTGCGGATCCACCGGCTGTCGCCTCGTGGATCCACAGCTACTTTGACTATGTTATGACGAAATTTATGATCAATAACAGGACAGACGCATGAAAAACTGACGTCAATTTGTTAAATTGAATATTGAATATATTTTTGTACGGAATATTTCAATAAAACACACGCAAAGGCGAGAATAGGGAATACTCAGCCAGCTTAATAAATTTATTAAGGTATCATGGTAGGTGGATTGACAGTGTTTGGAAATCGCGCTCTTACGCTGGCGCTTTGAAAGAAAACCCCATCAACCTAACATTTTCTGAACAGCTTAATAGTTATAGAATACAATCATATGTTTGAAATTTTCTAAAAAGTTATTGTCGCAGTGATATAAAAAGAAATACCCAGAAACACTGTTTTGCTTAAACTGGTTCGCTTCCGCGCGTGCATCATCGGAGCGCCGCGATTAACATCGGAAATGTTTTCTCACACATCACCCTCAAAAAGGGTGTCGGCGATTTTCCAGATGTGGTTTGGTTTTTTTTCTACACCCTCCTAAAGTTTGACGTTCTGACCGCGGGTGTTTCCTTCCACTAAAGAGGCCATAACTCTGAAACGGAAGCGAAATTAAACAAAGCCCGACACCCTTTTTCGAAGGAGGTAATAGGGAACATACCTGCCGATTTTCAGCCAATTCCGTTGGAAGACACGCGTAAACGAACTAAAAATGTTCATCCTTATATGCAGTTTTGTTTTATTGAGAAAAAGACGAAAAACCTTTTGCGAGATCGGTATGATTAGGTGTTATAAATCCCCTCCGCGCTGACAGATGTCGGCATGGGTCAGTTTACCAAAACAATGGCTCATGACAACTTGAAAATAAACAGACGTCTACGTTGCAGTGAAATCGTCCGAGAAGCGAAAAACTACTTAGGTTTAAACAGGTTTGTATTAAAACTGCCGTGCTTATTTCGTCGGCGGTATTGGTATTATGTTGTTCGAGTTAAGACTTCTTCGTTCTCCAGACATTTTCTGAAACCATATATGCCTCGTGAAGCCAAAAAGAGGAAATTTCGAGGTCTATATCGTCTACATCTACATCTGTGCTTGACTCGATCTCTCGCTGTGGAAGTTTCGGAATCGCGTCCGTTCTCCAGCAATTTCGTGCGACTAGCATTTTGACCTTCAGCTTCATTGGCGGGATTTGTGTCCTCGAGTTCCTTCAACCATTCTTCTAAGTTTAAAACAATGCGACCCACAGTCGCTCAGATCAGGAGCCAAAGATCTTGTTCGACGCTGAACTTGCTGGTTCCACCAGATTTTCGCCTCTTCGGCTTCTTCGGAGGCGAAAATGGCAAGAAGTTTTCTTGCGAGTTTTCGTCCTGACATAAAGAAAATTTGACAAGAAAGATCGAGAACGGTTCGCGTGCGCAAGTAAAATATCACACCGCAATTCGCATTACATGTGACAACTGGCGTGTGCTAAAACCCAGACGGCAGACGATGGACGATGGACGATGGACGATAGACGATAGACGGTAGACGGTGAGCGGTTATGATCGTTGGATTGCTATATTTTGGCCTCCTCGCAGATTTCTAAAAAATGTTTTTACTTGGTCACATGATATGTCGCGTGACTAATTTCCTAAAAGATTCAAAGGTTAGAGGAAATGCCTTTAGATTAGTTATTTCAAGCTCTTTTCGGTTTGGAATGACTTTCATTTAATTTCTTTTTAAAAACTTCATACAGGTAAATGCGGCCCCAGAGGGTAAGGATAGGGTATCGACTTTAGCCATATTTTGCTCTTCAGAATTCATGTTTAGGATGACTGCTTGTAGCGCCTCCCCCATGTATGTAGTCTACGTACGTACGTTTATTACACGTGTTTAGCGTCTACCGCGTCACCGCGTCATACTCATACTACTAGTAATAGTTATCACTAAAGCTGCCCCCGCTTTCTTTTATTTCTGCTCATTGAAAACAATAATATTGAACGTTATTGTATGAAATAAAATTTTATATATCTTTGTAAATTGTGTCACTCATACTGGTCAAGTAACTTAGGCATCTTATGATAATATGATCCAAAGAATCAACTAAGTTAACTAAACCAACACAATCTGTTTAATTCATTCTATCACATGATATTCTTTACATAATACTCTCGCGCAGTGCATTCTGGAAAAAAAATCAAACCACTCTGTTGTTCTAGTCTGATACTGAAAAAAAAAACAATTGTCTTGATATGCACTCTTTTTTATATAAGAATATATTTTGACGTGACATCTTGGCCTCGCTACGAAAAGTGGTGTCCAGAGCGCATCCACAATGTACTGAACGCGATCCAGATCCAGAAACCAAACACTTGTAATTGATAGCCTAATAAATTATAAATAAAACGAAAATGCTATAAGCTATAATGTAAGAATAATACAAGAATATTTTCAGCCTAAAATCGGCAGAAAAATAAGAATATTCAGCCTGGGCCGGAAAAACAGCATCCTTAGAAAAGAAAAGAGTGTACGAACAAACGTATCTCGAAAGCTAACTGAAAGCACAACAGAAGTGAAATGTAAACGAAAGTATCGCGTTACAGTCGCCATATAAGCAAATTAGAGTCAAGCTTTTTGTCCTCAATGAAAACGCCGCAAAACATTTACAGTACATTTGGATCCCTGCCGTAAGATTACTCAGTGAAAATAAGCCATCCCAATAAACGAGATGCCAAAGGAATATTTCAAACTTTATTCCTCCAGAGCTAACATTTGAGAGAACCTAAAACATATCTTGCAATATCAAGAGAAAAGAACTGGCAAAATAACAGAGGTGTCAAACTCTGCAAATTACAAGCGGATAACAGCGGAAGCCACACAGAAATATGACCTCTAACGGCTTTACTCTGACGAAATGTCTCCCTGAAAACACAGGATTAGTGCTTAGCGAAATATTCAAAGATCCTCCGATCGTACCATACAAAAGGGGCAAAACTTCCTAAGCGGCTACTACACGTGAATGGGAGTCGCACACTGTCACCTTATTGTTATCCTTGGGTAATTCTGACGATCGGAAGGTACTATACTGATTTAGCTATTTAGTCGCAAATGAACCACACTGGCCTCGAATTTCGATCTAGTATACTTCAGGACTCTCTGAGCTGTTTTTCCCCCAAAATCCATCTTCAGGATCTCTGAAAGCGTTTTCAATTTGTTTTAGATCATAATCTCGGCCATTTCGAAGCGAACTTATTTGATCGCGCTGAAATAGTAATGGAGGCCGGCAAATACTAACGCTTGAACTCGAGATCTAAACCAAGGACAAAGCTCGTGGCTAAGACGCCGATCCCGCAAGTCCTCGCGCCCGTGTCCCTTTGCAGGCCTCCCATTGCCGGATTTCATACGTCGGGGGCCTGGGTACAATCGGTGTATTATGGGATTATCAACACAAGACCCATATATTCAGAAAGAGCACACCGAGCTTTACAAAATCTTTAAGTTTCGTGTTAATTGGGCTATTATTGAACAAGATACAGCCATTCAAAAACTTTAAAATTTGCAAAGAAATGTATGGCTTTCTCGGGACAAGTGTCCGGAAAATGTATGGATTGCCGGACAAGTGTCCGGCAATCCATACATTTGTTACTAAATTTTTACGTTTTTGAATGGCTGTATCTTGTTCAATATTGGCGCAATTTACACGAAACTTAAGGATTTTGTAAAGCTCGGTGTGCTCTTTCTGAATATATGGGTCTTGTGTTGTTAATCCCATAATACACCGATTGTACCCAGGCCCTCACGGTATGAAATCCGGCAGTGAGCGTTTGCGGGAAAAACGTCGATACCTTGCGGGCGTGCAAGCGATCAAATCGAGATTCTATATACCGGAAATACCTACATTCTCTCTTCTTCTCTCTCTATTACGCGGGGAGTCCTAAGGTGCCTCCTCGGGTTTTTGGCCCTCTGGGGCCAAAAACCCTGCGGGGGCAACTACGGACTGCGGATTGCATGCAGTTTCTAATAATTCATGTGACATTGCGCGCAAACCCGTTTTTATATATGGAAGTCATTTCCCTAAAGAGTGCGTGACAAAGTTTGTCATATGTCGCTTCCCCGTGTTAATGTGACTGATTTTGCGGAAATTTGGTTGTTGGAGTTTCTCAACATTCATGTGACTTTGCACGCTAACGGAAGTCAATTCCCTAAAGATTGCGTGACAAAGTTTGTCACATGTCGTTTCCCCGTGTTTATACTGATTTGGCGGAAATTTGTTTGTTGGAGTTTCTCATCATTCATGTGACATTGAGCGCCAACCCGTTTTTATATATGGAAATTACTTCCCTAAATCATTTCACATGTCGCTTCCCCGTGTTTATTTTGCGGAAATTTGGTTTTTGGAGTTTCTCATAAATAATTCCCTAAAGATTGCGTGAAAAATTTGTCACGCAAATGTCCCGCAAATCTATCGTCTATCGTCTATCGTCTACCGTCCACTGTCCACCGTCTACCGTCTACCGTCTATCGTCCGTCGTCCATCGTCCATCGTCCATCGTCTAAAAATAACACTTTGTAAAGATAGAAAAACATCAAAGAGACGATAATAAACCATAAAGGAACAAGGATGGTTAAGGATGGAGAAGATTGACGCGGATTGCAAAAACGAATTTGAAAAGTTGTGCTAAGCTTTTCAAACGTGACTGAGCCCCTTTAAGTATCAAGTAAAAATTAACTTCTACCTAGCACTTAAAAACTAAAAAAATAAGGAATATCCTCTAAAATATTATCAAGGCATTGGAATATTCACTCCCTGGAAAACAGCGGAATACGGAATATCTTATTAAAGTTGAAATATTCCCCTTCTACCCCCGAGACTACAAAGTCTACAAATACTCTGTACAGATAATAACCAGAAAGTAACCCTTTATCTCTGTTAGGAAAGACACGAGTTTATACCCAAGGGATACAACATTGCAACAGGTTAGGGAACTTAAAAATTTCTTCAAGGTCAAGTAAATCTTCAGGAGTTTTAGTTTGGATCAACAAACTTTTCAACCTCGTTCCCAGGGCTTTTCCGGAACGAGGTTGCAAACTTTTAGAAACGGATTTCACTATAAAAGTTTAATTATAACGTTAAAAACAACGACGTTCGACGGCCATTTTCAAGTTGAAAAGTAACACACAATCTTGGACAAAATAAATGAGAAATTAAGACCACCCCTCCCCCCATTTCAATGATGGACACAATGGCGCGCTTTGGTTAGACCGCGAGTTTATCATTGATTCGGGGGGAGGGGTGGTTTTATTTCTCATTTTATTCTGTCCAAGATTGCAGAATGACTTGAGTCGTATTTACTTTTTATATCGTTTCTATCACCTTAGCGTTTTCTCTATCTTTCATGCCGCAATTTGCCCGAGTTATTTCCTTGTAATGTTTAGCCTGTGAGCAGGCTCCTTTGAGTAGGCTCCTTTGAGTCACGCGTAGCAGTCACGCGTGCGAGCGACGAAGAACAAAGCGATCCGGCGGGGAGGAGTCTGGTGAAGAGGTGGCTTCAATTCGAGGCTACTCGCAGGCTAGCATTCTTATAATCAATTACGAAAAAATTCACTTTTTAACAGACCGTCGACAAGTGGAAACGTCGCTGTTTTTTGATGGCTAACTTTTAAAGTGAAATTTTAGTTTGATTATATAAAATAAAAAGAAAAGAAAACGAAAATTTATAATTTTAACTGTGCTGATAGAAGGCTCGAACAACCATTTCAAGTCACTGCATTGAGATCTCAACGATGGTTATGTTTTTCTTATTTAAAAAGAGGGCGAATTTGTTGAAAACTTGGCGGTCCATAAGACAGTGACGAGTTTCAAAATACAAAATGGGTGAAAAGGAAGAGCTGTGAGGCTAAGAGACGCTCCAGGGCTACAGGCAGATATTCTATAAATAAAAGTTGTTGTTTTGTTTAAGATATTAAAACCACCTTTAATTTAATTCAGTTTTAGGTTTTTCCTTTTCCACGCAACAGGTTTTGAATAGGGTCTCTGCCCGATTCAATTCACTTTAAGGTCATTCCACTGAAATAGAACCTAAACTGAGATTTTTCTCAAACTTTGCCAATTGATTGTTTACATTATAGGAACTTAAATTTGGAAATAAAAATGAGGGGTCCCCATGTTCGTTTAGGAGCAACAGCACCTTGTTTATACCATATAAACCCTTACAAAAGCACCACGATTGCTTGCTAAATTCACGTTTCCGACGATTGTTTTTTTCTCAAAACTGAGAATTGGCCCATATTTATTTTACATAGAGAAATTTACTAATCAAATCAAAACGACAGAAAAAAATGATAGGTCACCGTACTCGTTTTCGAGAAAATGTCGATTTACCTCTTCGGCGAGGTCCAGTCGTAAAGAAAAAGCCGCCATTTTCTAATGCGCGCGCGCTAATCACGCGTAAAATTATGCGCAGTAGGGATGCGCAATGCAATACTGGGGAATGACCTTAAAAACCTCTTGCACTTAAATTTAGCGTACTGTACGTTGGTCAGTTCATATGTATACTTTACCTGTGCGTCGTTAAGGTTTGACTTA